>CAJQUN010000063.1:2968765-3149681 GCA_907163345.1 Haberlea rhodopensis
ATTAACCAGGAAGTATATGTTAACGATTATTTCATTTATTTATTTATATGCCATTATCTTATGATGTTAAGTAATGATGTGCTCATGGTGAGTTGTTCCTGTAGGTACACCTTTTTGACTTGGAGGGCTATGGGCCGGGTTGAGGCAGTGAGCTACGAGGAGCATTAAGGAATTAGGTTACAGGATTTTTTTTTTGGATAGTCTCTACTCTATTTGTCCCGTAGCAATCACTGTCTTCCTTTCGGACAGCACTAATCATTCTTTGTAGCAAACATCTGAAAAGATTTCCAGATGCGTGAGATGATCTTTCATGTTTCTTGATGCAATGAGGATGACATCAATATACACGAATATAAATCTGAAGTAATCTTTGAAAAGATAATCCATCTTCCTTTGGAATATCTGGGGAGCGTTTGCCAATCCATTGGCATGATGTTTCAGATATAATGCCCTTGTGGTGTAGAGAATATTGTATACTTTCTGCTTGCTTCCTCCATCTTAATCTGGTAAATCCAGACTTACAATCAAATTTGGAAAACACTTTGGCATTCTAAATGCTATTTACCAAATGTTCTCAGTTTGGGATAAAGTATGTGATATCCCCGAAATAATTGATTGCAATTTGGGCATTATTGTGTTTATATGATTAATTATGGTGGTAACTAATTATGTATTGGATTTATTTATTATGTTGAAATGCTTAGTCACATGGTAGGCGTGACCGGGAATGCATTTCGGGGTGCATGTGATGCATGTTGGATAGTTGGGTATTTTAATGACTTACGTGTGTTGTAGTCATTTATTGGTAAAACATGCATTTATTTGAGATTGTGGAGCATTGTGATGTAATGCCTTTAAAATACCATGTTGGGGTATTTTGGACATCATGTTAATTGTTGGGGTACAATTTAATTGTCATGTATTAACAATTACCCCACCCTCACCCATCACTTTACCATTCACTCCTTAAATTCCCAAACACTCCTTCCAACCCTAACCCACTCTCATTTTCGTTTTTGGCTCCAAGGGGGAAAGGAAACCTTTGCAAAATCTCATTTGGTGTGATTCTTGGTAAGATTTGGAGTCTAGGAAGGGTATATAACCTTCCTTGTTGTTTTTGCAAAGATTTGTTTTGATTTGAGTTTGATATTTGGGTTTTGAAATGGGTTTGTTGGGGTTGGTATTATTTTGGTTGGGTGTTGGATTTTTGAGTATATGAGAATGTTTATTGAAAGTTTTTAGTGATTTGGTATGGTTGATGTTTTAATATTTGAGTTTGTTTGAGTTGGGGAAGGAGAAGGATGAATAGTGCCCGAAAATCGGGTGTACAGGACTCGGCGATCGATCGGCACTTTCCACCGATCGATCGCAAGCTGCAAGGGTGAAGGCAGTAGCCTTCAGCGATCGATCGCGAGTTTGGCGCGATCGATCGGCGAGGTCGCGATCGATCGGCGCAAACTCAGCGATCGATCGCGAATTGGATTTTTTTGTTGAACGAGGCAGTGTAGTCTCGCGATCGATCGGGGCTACATAGAGATCGATCGCGAGACACCAAAATGGGTGTTTTTGATTATTTTTGTGGGATTTTTGGTATTGGACTATTATTGGGTTCTAATATTGATTTGTGTGAATATGTAGAACCATCCCAGGTGGCAACACAGCCAAGGAAGTGAAGTCCTACCACATCCTACATTTTGGAAAGGTACGTAGAAGACGTACGGGCACCCAACGGTACATGTATCTAATATACTCATTGTTTATGCATTGTGGATGCGAGTATATATGGAATTATGCATTGTGGATGCAAATACATGTTGAATTATGCATGATGATTGTATATGCATATGATGGTTATTGGTGCACATCCCATGAGTCGTGGTCATCCCTTGATGATTTTAATGCTTGCCGCTATTTGATTTGTTACCGCTAAATGTGAAGCGAGGGGTGGGAGCGCCGCATGTCACATTTATGCGTGGTTATCATATGAGGCGAGGAAAGAATATTTGCCGCTCAATGTGAAGCGAGGTGTGGGAGCGCCGCATGTCCATTGAAGCGAGGTTATTCTATGCCACCTATATGTAAATAAGCGAGGGGCATTAAAATACATTGTGATGGACAGACTAGGGATTGGTGATTGGTATTTGGTGTTGATGAAATAGTATTGTGTCATGACATGTGTAGACCATTAAATAATCTATTGATTATACTCATGAGTTATGGTACAGGGACAACCAAACTGGAAGCGTTTAAATGCATGGGAAAAACAGGAAGTGTTTTATTGCGATTTATGCATTTACGCCTTATATTCATATTGTGTTGAATATGAATGATATTGTTGCTCATGTTTGGCGGTTGTCCTTGTAGGTACACTTTTGGCATGATAAGAAGGCTAAGACGGGTTGAGGCGGTGAGCTTGAGAAGAACACTTTTGGGAAAAGAAGGACAAGATTACTTTTCTATAGTGTCTACTCTAGGAGTAGTGTAAAGCTATAGTTGATAACATTCATTTTGATTGGAGATGTAATTAATCCATTGATAGTCCTTGAAATGGCATGTAACTCTTAAGGCTCATAGTCTCAACACGATTATTTTACTCTGATAATTTATATTAGCTCTAATTATGCCTTTAATCCGCACTTAAGGAACTAGGGTCCTTACATTAGTGATAACAGAGCAGTGGTTAGAGAACCCGGGAACGAGTGAAGGGTAGCCTTAGCATGATTGGCTAGGTGCTTACATTTGAAGCATGTGGTGCATATTGTTGTATATACTGTTATACTAACATGCTTATTATCATTCATGTTATCTAACGGCATAACATATATATTTGTTTTGGAATTGTTGTTAACCTTTGTGTTACAGCATGGCTGCTATGAACGCGGGGAACCTTAATGAAGAGGTTGGTGATGTTGGGAGCGTGAATGCTAGCATTGGTCAGGCAAACCCTCTACCTCCACCAGCTGTAGGCATGGAACCAGTGGCTCAGTTATTACTACCTGGTGAGATCAGCTTGACTCAGTTTCTGTCTTACCACCCGCCCCGGTTTGAGGGGACAGAATCAGGAGAGGAGGCTGAGGAGTGGCTAGAAAGGCTTGAACAGATATTTGTATCGGCTCCTTGTGCTGTTACGGCATGGCTGAGGCTGGCGGAGTTCCAGCTGGCAAAGAAACCTTCCATGTGGTGGAGGAGCACGGTAATGGGACTGAGAGCACAGGGTGCAGTGATCGATTGGACGCTCTTCAGAACCCGGTTTCTGAACGGGTACTTCTCTGCGGCGGCGAGACAGACGAAGGAAGATGAGTTTGCAAGCTTGAAACAAGGGAGCATGTCAGTGTCAGACTATGCTATGCACTACTCTTCATTGCTGAGGTATGTTCCACACATTGCCACCAATGGGCATGCAAAGATGAGAAGCTTTATGAAGGGGTTGCGACCGGAGCTTTTCGACCGGGTTATCACCAATAACCCCACTTCCTTTGATGATGCTCTCACGAGAGCAGAGCTTGCGGAGTTGGGGTTGGGGCCTATCCTAGTGCTGTACCCCCACAGGTGCCACAACAGAGGCAAGCTACTGATAGCTTGAGGCCCCGAGGGGAGTCATTTAAGCCCCGTGGTGCCTCTTCATCCTCACGGTTTAGCGGAAAGAAATCTTTTGGTTGGAAGCAAGAGAACAAGAGAACAATTGGCCGACCAACCGAGGGCCTATGCAAGGAAATAGATCGGGGGAGTTAAGGTGCGACAATTGTGGAGGGCCACATTCTTCGAGTAAGTGCCCTGCCTGTTATAGTTGTGGCAAGATGGGCCACATCTCTTGGTATTGCCCCACTCGGGGAGGACAGTCAGATTTCCAAGGGAATAGGCCGAGATTTGAGGACACGACAGTGCACCAGAGGCAGCAGTTTGTGGCTCGACCATCGGGAGGTCAAACAGTGGGACCGTCCTAGGGACAGGTGTATGCTCTGACCAGAGAGCAGGCTCAGGCAGCCCCGGAGGAGGTGATCGCCGGTACGTGCCATTTATTTACGTACCCTGCTTTTATTTTGATAGATACAGGTGCCTCCCACTCTTTTGTATCTGTGGGCTTTGTGGAGAGACACCATATGCGCACGTCTTCTTTACCCACGCCTTTCATGGTCTCGACACCAACTGGAAAAAATGTTGTTGCCGACCAGCTTATGGCAGATTGCCTCATTTATTTTGAGGGCAACGAGTTGAAGACAGACTTGATTGTGTTAGGCATGTCAGACTTCGACTGCATTGTGGGTATTGATATTCTGAACAGATACCAGGCGGTAGTAGACTGTCGGTAGAGAACAGTAAGGTTCAGATCTGATTTGGGAGTACAGTGGACTTTTTATGGCAACGGTTCTCGTGCAAAGATTCCGTTGATTTCAGCAATCAAGATGACTCAATTGTTGGAACGTGGCCACACGGGCTATCTCATCTATGCCGTGGACACGTCTGGGAAGAATAAAGAATTGAGAGTTGAGGATGTACCAGTGGTAGCAGAATTTGCTGATGTCTTCCCAGAGGATATCCCAGGATTCCCACCGGCTAGAGAAGTCGAGTTCGGGATCGAGTTGTTACTGGGGACATCCGCTATTTCTCGTGCACCTTACAGGATGGCACCGGCGGAGTTGAGAGAGTTGAAGGAGCAGTTGCAGGATCTCCTTGATAAGGGATATATACGCCCGAGCGTATCGCCATGGGGCGCACCGGTTCTTTTTGTAAAGAAGAAGGATGGTTCGATTGCAGTTGTGCATCGATTACCGGCAACTGAATAAGGCCACAGTGAAGAACAAGTATCCTCTCCCAAGGATTGATGATTTGTTTGATCAGGTGCAAGGTACCAGACTTTATAGCAAGATTGATTTGCGATCCGGGTATCACCAGATTCGAGTCAGGGAGGAGGATGTACAGAAGACAGCATTTCGGAATCGGTATGGGCACTACGAGTTCTTAGTGATGCCGTTCGGTGTGACGAACGCCCCGGCTGTCTTTATGAGCTTAATGAATCGGGTATTCCAACCCTATCTTGATCAGTTCGTCATTGTATTCATCGACGACATTCTCATCTACTCCCGGAGCGAGGAAGAGCACGTGAAACACTTGAGGACAGTGCTCCAGATTCTCAGAGATCACCAGTTGTATGCCAAGCTCAGCAAGTGTGAATTTTGGTTCAGCAGTGTAGTATTTCTGGGGCATGTCATATCTAGCAGCGGGATATCTGTGGATCCCAGGAAGATTGAAGCTGTGATGGAGTGGGCTGCACCCACTTCTGTACCTGAAATACGGAGCTTCCTTGGTTTGGCCGGTTATTATCGACGCTTTGTCGAGGGATTTTTGAAGATCGCCAAGCCATTGACACAGTTGACCCAGAAGGGAGTACCATTCTTTTGGTCAGAAGCTTGTGAGGAGAGCTTCCAGGAATTGAAGCACCGTTTGACGACGGCGCCAGTATTGGTGATTCCTACAGAAAACTCCAGATTTTTTTTGTATACCGATGCATCACTTCAGGGCCTTGGGTGTGTACTGATGCAAGATAAGCATGTGGTAGCTTATGCGTCAAGGCAGTTGAAGCCGCATGAGACTAGATACCCAGTCCATGACTTGGAATTGGCGGCTATCATCTTCGCCCTGAAGATTTGGAGACATTACTTGTATGGTACTTCGTTTACCATATACACGGATCACAAGAGCCTCAAGTTTTTATTCACTCAGGCGGAGCTGAACATGAGGCAGAGAAGGTGGATGGACTTACTCAAGGACTATGATTGTGAGATTGAGTACCATCCTGGAAAGGCTAATTTGACAGCAGACGGTTTGAGCCGGAAAGTGAGGAGTTCTGCTGAGGACGTCATCCATTTGTCGTTATGATGACCTCCTATTGCCATTTGGGTTATGATTTTGACATAGATACATTGCCAGTGTATGTATCGACCTTGTTAGCTGAGCCGGATATCTATGAGAACATCAGGAGAGCTCAGAAGTCAGATGATGAGGTTCAGAGATGGTTATCTTTAGTACATCTTGGTCAGCCATCGAAGTTCAGAGTGGTCGATGACGGATCTTTGAGATTGGGTAGCCGTTGGGTGGTTCCGAGTACGTCGGAGTTGCGTAGAGGAATCTTGGAGCGAGCTCATAGTAGAAGACTTAGCATCCACCCAGGCGGGAAGAAGATGTATAAAGATCTGCGTGGTCAGTTTTGGTGGAAAAGAATGAAGAGTGATGTCGTCGCTTTTGTTAAGAGGTGCTTGATCTGCCAGCAGGTTAAGGCAGAGAGACAGAGACCTGGCGGCGAGTTGAAAAGCTTGGAGATACCGAAGTGGAAGTGGGAACACATTTCCATGGACTTCGTGACTCACTTGCCGAGGAGCACTTCAGGTTTTGATGCTATTTGGGTGATTGTGGATCGTTTGACTAAGGTAGCTCATTTCATCCCCTATAGCATGACCTTCACCTTTTTGAGGATGGCTCAACTGTATATTCGAGATTTGGTGAGATTGCATGGGATCCCCATTTCCATAGTGTCGGATCGAGATCCACGATTCACATCTCATTTTTGGGAGGGTCTTCAGTCAGCCTTGGGAACTGAAGTTAGATTGAGCACTGCTTATCATCCTCAGACGGATGGCCAGACCGAGCGTACTATCCAGACGCTCGAGGACATGTTGAGGGCTTGTGTATTGGAGTTCGATGTTTCTTGGCAGGATTCGGTGGCCTTGGTAGAGTTCTCTTATAATAACAGCTACCAGGCGAGCATTCAAATGGCTCCTTTTGAAGCCCTTTATGGCAGACGGTGTAGATCACCCTTGTGTTGGGACGATTTAGACCGCAAATCGGTTGGGGGACCGGAATTGATTCGGGAAATGGAAGAGAAAATAAAGATGATAAGGCAGAAAATGAAAGCAGCCCAGGACAGACAGGCAGCTTATGTGAATAAACGGCGGAGACCGTTGGAATTTCAGTTGGGAGATAAGGTCTTTTTGAAGATTTCGCCTTTCAGAGGTGTTGTGCGATTTGGGATGCACGGAAAACTATCTCCGAGGTATGTTGGACCGTACGAGATCTTACAGCGCATTGGCACTTTGGCTTACCGACTAGCTCTGCCACCTTCTTTATCTGGTATACATGATGTGTTTCATGTATCGATGCTGCGGAAGTATGAGCCGGATCCATCTCATGTGTTACAGCCTTCCGAGGTCCAGTTGGAATCCGATGTGTCTTATGTGGAACGGCCTGTTAGAATTCTGGATCGAGCAGACCGTAGACTTCGGAACAAAGTGATACCTCTGATCAAGGTTCAGTGGGATCGCAGGGGTGTCGAGGAGGCTACGTGGGAGACGGAGCGGCATATGGTGCAGCACTACCCAGAACTATTCTCTGGTATGTGATTATGTTTGTTTCATTTTGGGGTAAGTGCATGTGATTTCGAGGACAAAATCTTATAAGTAGGGGAGTATTGTGATATCCCCGAAATAATTGATTGCAATTTGGGCATTATTGTGTTTATATGATTAATTATGGTGGTAATTAATTATGTATTGGATTTATTTATTATGTTGAAATGCTTAGTCACATGGTAGGCGTGACTGGGAATGCATTTCGTGGTGCATGTGATGCATGTTGGATAGTTGGGTATTTTAATGACTTACGTGTGTTGGTAGTCATTTATTGGTAAAACATGCATTTATTTGAGATTGTGGAGCATTGTGATGTAATGCTTTTAAAATACCATGTTGGGGTATTTTGGACATCATGTTAATTGTTGGGGTACAATTTAATTGTCATATATTAACAATTACCCCACCCTCACCCATCACTTTACCATTCACTCCTTAAATTCCCAAACACTCATTCCAACCCTAACCCACTCTCATTTTCGTTTTTGGCTCCAAGGGGGAAAGGAAACCTTTGCAAAATCTCATTTGGTGTGATTCTTGATAAGATTTGGAGTCTAGGAAGGGTATATAACCTTCCTTGTTGTTTTTGCAAAGATTTGTTTTGATTTGAGTTTGATATTTGGGTTTTGAAATGGGTTTGTTGGGGTTGGTATTACTTTGGTTGGGTGTTGGATTTTTGAGTATATGAGAATGTTTATTGAAAGTTTTTAGTGATTTGGTATGGTTGATGTTTTAATATTTGAGTTTGTTTGAGTTGGGGAAGGAGAATGATGAATAGTGCCCAAAAATCGGGTGTACAGGACTCGGCGATCGATCGGCACTTTCCACCGATCGATCGCGAGCTGCAAGGGTGAAGGCAGTAGCCTTCAGCGATCGATCGCGAGTTTGGCGCGATCGATCGGCGAGGTCGCGATCGATCGGCGCAAACTCAGCGATCGATCGCGAATTGGATTTTTTTGTTGAACGAGGCAGTGTAGTCTCGCGATCGATCGGGGCTACATGGAGATCGATCGCGAGACACCAAAATGGGTGTTTTTGATTATTTTTGTGGGATTTTTGGTATTGGACTATTATTGGGTTCTAATATTGATTTGTGTGAATATGTAGAACCATCCCAGGTGGCAACACAGCCAAGGAAGTGAAGTCCTACCACATCCTACATTTTGGAAAGGTACGTAGAAGACGTACGGGCACCCAACGGTACATGTATCTAATATACTCATTGTTTATGCATTGTGGATGCGAGTATATATGGATTATGCATTGTGGATGCAAATACATGTTGAATTATGCATGATGATTGTATATGCATATGATGGTTATTGGTGCACATCCCATGAGTCGTGGTCATCCCTTGATGATTTTAATGATTGCCGCTATTTGATTTGTTGCCGCTAAATGTGAAGCGAGGGGTGGGAGCGTCGCATGTCACATTTAAGCGTGGTTATCATATGAGGCGAGGAAAGAATATTTGCCGCTCAATGTGAAGTGAGGGATGGGAGCGCCGCATGTCCATTGAAGCGAGGTTATTCTATGCCGCCTATATGTAAATAAGCGAGGGGCATTAAAATACATTGTGATGGACAAACTAGGGATTGGTGATTGGTATTTGGTGTTGATGAAATGGTATTGTGTCATGACATGTGTAGACCATTAAATAATCTATTGATTATACTCATGAGTTATGGTACAGGGACAACCAAACTGGAAGCGTTTAAATGCATGGGAAAAACAGGAAGTGTTTTATTGCGATTTATGCATTTACGCCTTATATTCATATTGTGTTGAATATGAATGATATTATTGCTCATGTTTGGGGGTTGTCCTTGTAGGTACACTTTTGGGATGATAAGAAGGCTAAGACGGGTTGAGGCGGTGAGCTTGAGAAGAACACTTTTGGGAAAGAAGGACATGATTACTTTCTAGTGTCTAGTCTAGGAGTAGTGTAAAACTATAGTTGATAACATTCATTTTCATTGGACATGTAATTAATCCATTGATAGTCCTTGAAATGTCATGTAACTCTTAAGGCTCATAGTCTCAACACGATTATTTTACTCTGATAATTTATATTAGCTCTAATTATGCCTTTAATCCGCACTTAAGGAACTAGGGTCCTTACAAAGTATCCATCGAAATCCAAGATGTCGTTGATTCCTTTGTAGTTAATTACTAATCTTGGCTTTCCTCTTTTGATTTCTCCATGATTTCGAACAATAAATCCTGGACTGCTATATGGAGAAACACCTGCTGAGATTAACTTAAGGTCAATACGTTCCTTAAGTATTATCTGTCATATCCATCCGATCTTCCTGTGAAACGCCTCCCTTAGTCTCTGTACAATAATCTTATGATCACAAAGGGTTGTGAAAATAAGTCGCTGTGTCTCATTCTCCTGGGTGAACCACTTGAATGTCTGTAGGAAATTGTTTCCGAGCAGTATATCAGCTCCTGTATCATGGAAATGAATGGGTGGAGTCTTAACTTTTTACCACGGGGTTGTAAGTAATCCTTAGAGCATACAACGCAGCGGAATAAAATTTTGGATTACTAAACCGCGGATCTATACTAAGGTTAACATATCGGATGAAGGATTTACGAAGGTCTCACCCTTGTAGCGTGTTTGAGCAGATTCCATGGAGCAGCACCACGTCCAACGTCTCCTCCGAGTCACTAGCAAAACTTGTCAAGTTTTGCCTCAACGGTATCCACACGATCAAATCGAACAAAGGGATGTTCAAGAAAAGATTGCTAGACTTATTCTTGAACCAACAAAACCTCACGGTTACTATAACCGAGCAAGGACGGCCGTGAAGATCAAGGCGGATGGCGGCGATGATCTTCGAACAAGCGGCGGCCGAGAGCTTGAGGAGTGGAGTCTAGGTTTTGATATCAAGCAATGATATGAAAGTATGATTAACAATTAATCAAAACCTTGTATTTATATTATAAGGCTTTAATTAAGGTTCAAGACTTTCTTAAAGTCTTATGGGCCCAAACCCATGATTTAATTAAAACCTTTTAATCACTTAATTAAGACTCTTCTTAATTAATTAATTCATCCAATGAATTTAATTTCCCTTCTCGATTTAATCTTTTGTGCGACCCGATAGGTTCTTGTAATGTTGGCAGTGACATAAAATCTCATTTTACGTTACAAGCAAAGAGCGGTGTCTAGCAACACATCGAGGCTACCCAAATTACAACAATGTCAATGACTCGACATAACCTTTAGAACTTGTGATAATATTAACCATGTAACTTAATCCCTTTGTCCTTTGTGTTTAGATTGAACACGAGTCATGGAATAGTCATACTCGTATATCCAATCTTTATTTCTTGATCCCCAAGTAGAACTAGAATAAACGAATAAGCTCGATATCTCATATCGACTCATTCGAGCATGGCCATGCATTTTAGTTCTCACTTGATCAAGGGCCAAACACATCTCCTGTTATATAGGAGAGACAAATCCTATCTCGATCAGTCAACACCCCTCTACATAATTCATAGTGTATCCAATAGTCGCCTTTATAGTATACCCTGTTACGGGTAACGTTTGACAATATCAAGATACATAACTCCTTATGTTGGGATCTCTGATGATCACAAGTCGTAAGGATTACATACATTATTATCAATATGAGAATTGCATATGACGATCATATAACTATCCATGTTGCATTCTCATGGTGGGTCTGTCCAGTACATCGTTCTCTAACCTGTACCCATATGTTGATTTGATATCTCATATCAATGAACAATTCATCGATCAACACATACTAGTCTCTACGTATTATCATTATCCATATTCATGATAATACTTGACTAGGGACATCTTTAAGAATAATACAATATTATTCTAAGGACATTAACATATATATTAATTCACATTACACAGTTAAAAGAATAATATATAATAATGAATTGTCCATTCATAAAATCATAAACATTGTACGTCAAAACAATCATCTAATGATTTGTCTTAGGGCATATCCCTACAAATCTCCCACTTGCACTAAGACCACTCAGACATATACCTAATGCCTAGAGATCTAGTATGACGATCATGCTTCTGCTGTGACAGTGGCTTCGTCAATGGGTCAGATACATTATCATCTGTTGGTACTTTGCATATTTTAACATCTCCCCTTTCAACGATTTCTCGAATGAAATGGAAACGCCTAAGTATGTGCTTGGATCTTTGGATGAGATCTTGGTTCCTTAGCCAATGCGATCGCTCCATTGTTGTCACAATAGAGTTCTATCGGATCTTTAATGCTAGGCACCACTCCAAGTTCAGTAATGAACTTCCTCATCCAAACAGCTTCCTTTGCTGCATCCGAGGCAGCAATATACTCAGCTTCCGTTGTAGAATCGGCTACTGTTTCTTGCTTTGAACTCTTCCAGCTCACAGCACCTCCATTTAGGCAATACCCATATCCAGTTTGGAAGCTTGCATCAGTGTAACCGATTACATTGAGCTCTTCCTCACCTCCATAAATCAAGAATGTATCCTTAGTTCTTCTCAAGTACTTCAGGATATTCTTGACAGCAATCCAGTGACCTTCACCTGGATCAACTTGATATCTGCTCGTCATGCTCAAAGCATACGATACATCGGGACGAGTACATATCATGGCATACATGATAGATCCAATAGCTGACGCATATGGAATCTTACTCATGCGTTGTCTCTCATCTGGTGTTGAAGGACACTGTTCCTTCGAGAGATATATACCATGTGTCATAGGCACGAATCCTTTCTTTGATTCTTGCATGCTAAACCTTTTAAGCACTTTGTCTATGTATGTACTTTGACTTAGGCCAAGAAGCCTTCTCGATCTATCTCTATAGATCTTGATTCCTAATACATAGGTGGCTTCTCCTAAGTCTTTCATCGAAAAGCAGTTCCCTAGCCAAATCTTTATAGATTGTAAGGTAGGGATATCATTCCCAATGAGAAGTATGTCATCTACATACAACACTAGGAAAATGATTACGCTCCCACTGACCTTCTTGTAGACATAAGGTTCATCCTCATTTTTGATAAAACCAAACTCTTTGATTGCATCATCAAAACGAAGATTCCAACTCCGAGAAGCTTGCTTCAATCCATAAATGGATCGTTGTAGCTTGCATATCTTTCCAGCATCCTTTGGATCGACAAAACCCTCGAGCTTGTGTCATGTACACATCCTCGAGCAGATTTCCATTAAGGAAAGCTGTTTTGACATCCATCTGCCAGATTTCATAATCATGAAATGCAGCTATTGCAAGTAAGATCCTTATGGATTTAACCATGGCCACTGGTGAAAAGGTTTCATCATAGTCAATACCATGAATTTGTTTGAATCCTTTTGCAACCAGCCGACCTTTATAGGTTTGTACATCACCATCCATATCGGTCTTTTTCTTGAAAATCCATTTGCACCCTATGGGTCGTACCCCTTCAGGTGGATCAACCAAAGTCCATACTTGGTTTGCATACATGGATTCCATCTCAGATTTCATGGCCTCTTGCCATTTCTCAGAATCAATGCCCATTATATCTTGTTGATAAGATGACGGCTCATCCTCATCAATAAGTAGTAAGTCACCTTGTTGAGTCACAAGAAATCCATATCTCTGTGGCTCCCGGTGTTCTCTTACAGACATACGCTGGGCTTGTGTCTTTTGAGCAGGTACTTCTTCCACAACAGATTGCGGTGCCTGCTCTGTTTCCATCTCAATCTCAGGTTCAGTGTTTTCTTGTGGTTGAACTTCACTAAGTTCTATTTTTCTCCCACTGGTTTTTCTAGAAATAAATTCTCTTTCAAGAAATACACCAGTCCGAGCAACAACTACTTTGTTCTCGGTGGGATAATAGAAATAGTATCCTTTCGTTTCCTTAGGATACCCCACAAATAAACACTTATCAGATTTGGGTCCAAGTTTGTTAGTGGCGTGACGTCTAACGAAAGCCTCACAACCCCAAATCTTCATAAAAGACATACTAGGACGCTTCCCAGTCCATATCTCATATGGTGTCTTTTCCACTGATTTAGATGGAACACGGTTCAGTAAGAAGATCGATGTTTCTAGAGCGTGTCCCCAAAACGTCGGAAGATCTGCATGACCCATCATTGATATAACCATGTCTAACAAGGTTCGATTTCTCCTCTCGGATACACCATTCCATTGTGGAGTATACGGAGGAGTGAGTTGTGGGACTATCCCACACTCCTTTAGATAGTCATGAAACTCTTGGCTTAAGTATTCACCTCCTCGATCTGATCGAAGGATTTTGATACTTTTGCCAAGTTGGTTTTGTACTTCATTCTTGAAATCTTTGAACTTTTCAAAGGTTTCATGCTTATGCTTCATTAGGTACACATACCCATATCTACTGAGGTCATCAGTAAATGTAACGAAGTATTGAAAACAACCTCTAGCATGTGTACTTATTGGTCCACATACATCACTATGTATTAGTCCCAATAAAACATTTGCCCTTTCAACATGTCCCTTGAAAGGCGCTTTAGTCATCTTGCCCATTAAACAAGATTCGCATGTTTCATATGATTCAAAATCAAATGAATCTAATACTCCATCCTTATGAAGTTTAGCTATGTGGTTTTCGTTTATGTGGCCCAAGCGACAATGCCAGAGATAAGTCGGATTACAATCATTATTTTAATCCTTTTAGTATTTATGTTATAGATAGGCATATCAAGATTTAATAAATAAAGACCATTCACCATTTGTGCACTAGCATAAAACATATCATTTAAATAAATAGAACAACAGTTGTCCTTTATTATAAATGAAAAACCACACTTGTCTAAACAAGAAATAGAAATTATGTTTTTGGTAATGGATGGCACAAAATAACAGTTTTTTAAAATTAATGATAAACCAGAGGGCAAAGATAAATAATAATCTCCTATAGCTAATGCAGCAACTCTTGATCCATTTCCAACTCGGAGATCAACTTCGCCTTTCGCCAACAATCTACTCTTTTTGAGGTCCTGCACATTTACACAAATGTGAGATCCACATCCAGTATCTAATACCCATGATGAAGAAGTAGATAAATTGACTTCTATAACAAAAATACCTGAAGTGTAAGTCACACTTCCTTTCTTTAGATCCTCCAGATATACTTTGCAGTTCTTTTCCAATGGCCGGTCTCACCGCAATGGAAACAGTTCCCTTCCTTCGCTATCCCTCCCTTTGGTTTCAGTGCAGATGACTTTGGCTTAGATTTAACAAAGACCTTCTTGTTTTTCTTGAAGTTCTTAGCTTTAGTCTTTCATTTGCTCTTATTCACAATAAGAACATTTGTTGGTTTAGACTTCTTGCTATAAGCATGCCAAGTAACTGTGGTAGTGTCTTCTCAATTTCAATCATATTGTAATTTAAGACAAATTGACTGAAGCTTTCAGGCAACGATTGCAAGATCACGTCAGTGGCCAACTCTTGGTCCAAATGAAAACCCAGTTTCTCTAGATTCTCAATATACCCAATCATCTTGAGTACATGAGTACCAACCAGACTTCCTTCTACCATTCTACACTGGAATAACGCCTTAGAGACGTCATACCTCTCTTGTCTTGCTTGTTGTTGGTACAGTTGCTTAAGATGCTCGATCATATCAAACGCCTACATTTCCTCATGTTGCTTCTGAAGCTCAGAGTTCATGGTGGCAAGCATAAGGCACCCAACATCAAGTGCGTCACTTTGATGCTTCTTGTAAGCATCTTTTTCGGCTCTTGTAGCCGTTAAGGGAGGTTCCTCAGCAGGTAAGGGTTCCTCTAGGACATATTGTTTCTTTTCTTGTTTGAGGACTATCCTCAAGTTCCTATGCCAGTCTAGGAAGTTTGTCCCATTTAATTTGTCCTTCTCAAGGACCGATCGCAGTGATAAAGTGCTTGTTACGTTGTTATTTGCCATGTATATCTACAATATAATATGCAAAATAAGTTTATGATTTAATCATTTAACATGGTCTTATATTAAATGATGCTCCCACTATTTTGTTAAAAAAAAATATCAACCCTCAAAACCTTTAGTGGGCCAAGATCCATATTTCGCCTAATCTTGAGTTAGCTTTGGCTAATCGCCCAAGACTCGGTTATTTAGGTAGACAACACTTTGTCAATTACATCACATATAATTCTTGGATAGTTGGACGAACAACGCTTTGTTCAATTCATCAAATGAATTATTATCCAACCTATGCCTCTAGGTTCCCAATCCTATTGAGATAACCTAGTTAAGTCGTACCCAATTTAAAGTATAACGGATATCACTTTTATCCTTTTGCGCCTTACTAAGATTGCCACGGTGCTTTGCTTTGGCAAACCCACACATGTACGATCGAAGTTTTTGACGAGTACTTTTAATTTTGGAAGGCATCAAAAACTTAATATTTTAGAGGGATTTATTGATCTCATGATTAGTTTGATAATTTAAAATATGTCCACTACATATAGTTGTATACATATCTACATATATGTGTAATACAATTATCAATCTAAACATAAGATAAATCATGCATCAACATACATAATTAAACGTGACATGGTTATAGCCCCTACTAACGATTTTCTCAAGCCAATGAGAAAATCCTAAGAGTCAACCTAAGGTAACTTCACAAGCACCTTCCTTTGGCTCCAATTTGTGAATGACCTCCTCATCCCGACACGATGCTCCATCTTCATTGATCACCATCAACAATTAAACTATACTATTTACAAGATATAGAATACCTCGATTCACATTCGAGGGGAACATAGGGGAGGGATAACATTTAGAATAAAATAGAGAAGGCACGACACGCAGGTCGTATTATAAATTACAAACATTCACAAATCCTATCTAATAGATCAAAGGGCTATAACCACGCACCATGCTCAAATAACACATAAAGCATGCATTAACATTTAATTAATTAAATTCTAAACATTTAAATTTAATTCTAATTAAAACTGTAAAATAGAATTTTGAAAAATTATCGTACGCTCGGGACATCACATGCCACGAACTAAAGCGACTAAGCCACGGACCACCATGGTTCGAACCACAAAAGCACACGGCTGGACCAATTTTGGGCCTAGGGTTCGAAACCCTAGCCCATGGCCGAACCATGACCGAGCGGCGGCGCGCTAGGGTTCGAAACCCTAGCCGTCGTGCACCACATTGAGTTTTTCATCGAGCCAACTTGTTTAAAATGCCGTAATTCATGAGCCACGAGCCACGATCCAACCATGCACGGTTCATGACGGTGGCGGCTTAACCATCTCGAGCCAAGGGTTCGAAAAACCCTAGCCCTCATGTGGTGTAGCCGTCGACACTCATAATTCCGTGGACCATGATCGAACCAACTTGCACCTTCTCAATACTTTATCGAGCCAATAGAGTTCAAAACCCTAGATAGTGCGACGGTGGCCAAGCCCATGCATTCCCAACCAAGAGGGTTCGAAACCCTTCTTACATGTTGGCGGCGGCCGAGAGCCATGGTGACTAGGGTTCGAAACCCTAGCCCTTTTGCGGCGGCTGCTCGGCCATGCACGAGCCAAAGTGTTCGAAACCCTAGCAACATGCGGCGGCCGTGAGCTCTATGTGAGCCAATGGCTCGGTTTTGATCACAAATTATCATATATTTTGATCCGTCAATTATATCATATATAATATTATACGACGATTTTCACAAACTCGATTTATTCCATATCATATATGAAAATACAGTTTTAAAGCATGCAATATTAGTTCTAATATGATTAACACAATTTAATCACATAAATCTGATATGAGCCTTGTACACGGCTCTGATACCACTGTAAGTAATCCTTAGAGCATACAACGCAACGGAATAAAATTTTGGTTTACTAAACCGTTGATCTATATTAAGGTTATCATATCGGATGAAGGATTTACGAAGGTCTCACCCTTGTAGCGTGTTTGAGCAGATTCCACGGAGCAGCACCACGTCCAACGCCTCCTCCGAGTCACTAGCAAAACTTGTCAAGTTTTGCCTCAACGGTATCCACACGATCAAATCGAACAAAGGGATGTTCAAGAAAAGATTGCTAGACTTATTCTTGAACCAACAAAACCTCACGGTTACTATAACCGAGCAAGGACGGTCGTGAAGATCAAGGCGGCGGCGGCGATGATCTTCGAACAAGCGGTGGCCGAGAGCTTGAGGAGTGGAGTCTAGGTTTTGATATCAAGCAATGATATGAAAGTGTATGATTAACAATTAATCAGAACCTTGTATTTATATTATAAGGCTTTAATTAAGGTTCAAGACTTTCTTAAAGTCTTATGGGCCCAAACCCGTGATTTAATTAAAACCTTTTAATCACTTAATTAAGACTCTTCTTAATTAATTAATTCATCCAATGAATTTAATTTCCCTTCTCGATTTAATCTTTTGTGCGACCCGATAGGTTCTTGTAATGTTGGCAGTGACATAAAATCTCATTTTACGTTACAAGCAAAGAGCGGTGTCTAGCAACACATCAAGGCTACCCAAATTACAAGAATGTCAATGACTCGACATAACCTTTAGAACTTGTGATAATATTAACCATGTAACTTAATCCCTTTGTCCTTTGTGTTTAGATTGAACACGAGTCATGGAATAGTCATACTCGTATATCCAAATTTTATTTCTTGATCCCCAAGTAGAACTAGAATAAACGAATAAGCTCGATATCTCATATCGACTCATTCGAGCATGGCCATGCATTTTAGTTCTCACTTGATCAAGGGCCAAACACATCTCCTGTTATATAGGAGGGACAAATCCTATCTCGATCAGTCAACATCCCTCTACATAATTCGTAGTGTATCCAATAGTCGCCTTTATAGTATACCCTGTTACGGGTAACGTTTGACAATATCAAGATACATAACTCCTTATGTTGGGATCTCTGATGATCACAAGTCGTAAGGATTACATACATTATTATCACTATGAGAATTGCATATGACGATCATATAACTATCCATGTTGCATTCTCATGGTGGGTCTGTCCAGTACATCGTTCTCTAACCTGTACCCATATGTTGATTTGATATCTCATATCAATGAACAATTCATCGATCAGCACATACTAGTCTCTACGTTTTATCATTATCCCTATTCATGATAATACTTGACTAGGGACATCTTTAAGAATAATACAATATTATTCTAAGGACATTAACATATATATTAATTCACATTGCACAGTTAAAAGAATAATATATAATAATGAATTGCCATTCATAAAATCATAAACATTGTATGTCAAAACAATCATCTAATGATTTGTCTTAGGGCATATCCCAACAAGGGTACCGCCTGCTCAACCGATTATTATTTTCGCTCCCCGGACTCCATCATTAAGGATAAGGATTCGCTTGGAAAAGTCTCTTCCGGCAATGACTGGTAATGTTTCACCAACTTTTTTGGGGAAGATATCGCGTCTGGCAGTACATATTCCAGCTCCTGAATCAATGTAAGCTGCAAAATATTATGCTCGATACTTGGCATATAACATCCCGACGGAGATGTATATAGAGAATGGACTGGTGGTCATCTGATCCGATATCTCTTTCCTTCCATCGTGAATTCCATTCCGTCTTGTAATATTTCCCAAGGTTTATGTTCCTCGAGAAATTCAATCCCAAGAATAAGTTGTTCTGGGACCATGCCTGTTGTTCCTTCAATTGTTAGATCAATTTAATCAATTTTAGGTTTCCTTGATATCGGCCCACCGTAGGTTGTTGGAGATAATATAAGACATCACAAAGAAATATATTGTTCTTTTCTGCAATGTCAAAGATTATCTGCACTTCGCGCCATCCTTCTGGACACTTCAGAATACCTGTTGTTTTGAAGACATCAGGGATCTTCTGAATCCTACTCGAGACGGCCTTCTGTTCTTTCCCGGGATAGTTGCTGATTAATCTATCATGTTGGAAAGACATCATTCTTGGCTCGATCATAAGACTCATGCTTCTGTTCAGAACAGGCTGGTCGTGTATCCTCATGTTGATCTCTCCTATTGTCGGAGTATCAATAATGTCCGGCAATACTACTTTGGTGAAGTCTTCGAAGATTCTGAGGACTTCGATGAATTCTTTTCTCAAGAATACTTCTGAATGATGAGTATTCAAAAGCACGTATGACACCTTGTAGGTGATTGAGTAAGGCATTGTTCCCTTCCTTCATCAATCACTTACTTTTAAAATCTTGATGATGAGTAAGAACCTTGTTGAAGTCTCGGTCTCTTAAGTTGTATGCAATTCTTGGATAGTTGTTAAATGTCATCTTTCCTGCATACAGATTTCTTGACACTGCTCCCAAACAAGAATCTTTGAGGTTTGATATTCTCTTGTCAAAGATCGCCAGGTTAAGGGGCGAATCAATTTCTTCCTTGAAAGTTGCCTTCTAATGGCTCCAATATGGATCCATGAGAGCGTGTTAGCAACTTCTCTCTTAACATTGTTCTTAATCACCTGGATTTCTCTGTAGGGATTAACTGCATCTCAATTTGATTTCCCGTGAATTCTATCGGGATCGCAAATTCACCTGCCGTCACTCTATGGATAATCTGATGCTTCCTGCTTCGAAGACCAATCATATCCATGGCTTTTTCCATTGCTCCAATTGTAAATCTATCATACATCTGAAGCTTTGGCTCTTCTTTCATGATCCTCATAAGATTTTTATGAGAAACAGTGGTATGTGAGAAAAACTCTGACGGCTCTTCTCAATCATGTGTTGAAGGAATTCTCCTTCACTCTGATTCTGTACTGGATTCACCTCCATTATCAGAATAGATCTCTTCTTCATAGATGCTTTCATCTGAGGGGATATCCTCAAATTGATACACCTGCACCAAATCTTGGAAATAAACATCATAACTCCTTGGTGTGCTCGAACTGTCTTACGCCTCGGCTTTGGTTCTCTGGACAATCTATAGAGATATGTCATCTTGCTCTGCATGTCCAGCAGTTAAAATCTTTGAAACTCTCATTCGCACGAGTATGAGTGCGTTTGAAAGTCCTATGAAAGACCTACTTCTTCTCGAACTACTTCCTCGGGTATAAGGATGACTTATGTGTTTCTCATCTTCCACCTTTGGGATAGTTTTCGATCATAGTAGGGATATCATTCCTTGTACAACAAAGAGGACTGTTTTGTTAATTCCTCTTAGCTTCTTCTAATTCTTTTGGAGTTTTGCTTGATAGCACCACTCCGCAAGCTTCGTTTTCAGAAATGACATTTTCCTGGCCACCGTCTCAACTCCTTGCGTATATTCCTGGATAAGCATTTCTCTCCACGGACTCAGTATTTTGGCAAAGAACATTTATGATGCATCTTTTTAGTCTATATTTGCCTTCCATCTATACCCTGTGAAGAGCTTGATGTACTCGTCTACATAACAAATATAATGTAGTTCCAGGCTAATTAGAGCTTGTCTATATTTTTTAGCCTTTTCTTCCTCCATTCCTTCGAAGTAACCAACTCCAATGAAACAGATTTTAAAGAATTTTGCTTTTAGGGACTCTCCAGGTAAAACTTCTTCTTTGGTACCTAGGTCTCCGAGTTCCCAGACAATCTTTACCGATACTTGTAGACTCATTTTAAGGAGTAAAATGAATCCTTCTTTACTTAGATCAAGCGTTCCTACTGTTATTCTCATTGCTGAATCTCATTCATCAATAAGAACTTCTCGATTTTTAAAGTCCAAGATATCCATGTTGAGCATAAGTCCATATGGACTAATTGGATCTAACTGAGATTTCCCGTAGGGCGTCTGATGTATATCTGGTCTTCGGGGATGATTTCTCACTCTAACTGGGGGATCTAAGTTTGCTCCAGCGGTAAAATCATCTCGGTGGGGGCATGCCTTGATCTCCTCCGGGTGGATTGTGTGACCCGAAACTTTCTTGTGGTGGAGTTCTGGTTACAACTTCACCTGTCTTTAAGTCTACGAGTTTTAATCCCGCAAACGAATCAGCAAGATCACGTAGATCTTCCAGGTTGATTCTTTCCACTACTTTGTTTGAAGTATTGGCTCCCCTCGTAAATCAGTTTTCAGTGTCAGTTAAAGGCTTTCGGACCTCCTCTGCCTTTCCTTTTTGGTGTAAAAGGGGTTATGTTCCATAGGACGGTGGTAATCACCCTTCGTTCCTTCTTCCTGAAGAACTTGGTCTTGATTCCAAATTCTTAACTCGGGTTTGAACATCTCGAAGATTTTCAAGAATTCCTCCTGATGTTTGATCATAATCTCCATCTGACCTTGAATCGATGGACCTATGCAAGGACATGGTATTGTAGGTAGCAATAGCAATGCACTCTTTTGGATCTCTCTAAGATCTTGGATATCTTATAGGTATCCGGCTTGATTTCTTGAAAGGTTGGGTCTCCCATCCTATTTATTCTGTTCCGGATCCTGTTGGATTGTTTGGATCTGGAATCATGGGGTTGTGCTCAGGATGATCTCTCTCCTATGTCTTGGTAATCACGAAATGTAGCTTGAGGTTCATCCTGTAAAGGTTCCTCGCTACCTTCTCATGTTCTTGATACTGGTATATGCTAGCGGCGCTAGCACCATTTTCTGGTAGAGTATTCCATTTCTGTTTGAAGTGTTTAGCTTCGGCCAGATATCCTTGATTTAATTCTTCCAATTTCTAAAAGAACCACATGTATGATTTGCACCATGAACATTCGTTCGGTCCATATTATTTCTTGAATTGTCTCCTCCATATATGCTACAAATTAATGTTCAAGATAATGCTATGGAATTTCCAGAATAAACCTAGGCTCTGATACCATTTTATGCCAAGGATCGCAAAAACGGAGACTTGTAAAAAGAAGAAGTTAAATGCAACTTTTTTATAAGCATAATGATATAAAATATAATTAAATATTATATAGGAGCTTCTTTGTTAATAAAACACAAGCATGGGGAATAGAATGCAATTTACCAACCATTGAGGGGGTAAAAGAGTCAAATAAAGCACCAATTTGATTTGAAATTTTGAAATCGGGCCTATTTGATTAAAAGTTTATCCAACTTGGATTTTTCTACACTATTGTTTTTTCTCAAGACTTAAATGAATTAAGTTTATCAAAATGGTACTTCATTGCAATTTCCCCTAATTTATTATTCATACTAAATTCCAAATATATCCTTTAAACTACTTCTTCCTTTATCTCAATTTGCAATTTGAATGCCTATTTCAATTCTTAGATAAAACTTAGAGTAAGAGTCCAACTAAGCATTTTGCAAGGGTTTTTTTTGTGGAAAACATTATAAGCTTTTCTTTAAACATATTAATAATAAATTTATTTGTGTAATAATTTATCATCATTAAACAACCAAGACAATATTCAAAGAAAATATGATATTACATCTGAACAATTAATTATTTCTATAATAACTGATAATTAGTCTATTATCATGGCTAGAGATTGGATTATAAGCATTCGTTACTAAAATGTTTGTTGTTTGCTTATCAAGAAGCATAAAACTCTAAGGCTCCATTTGAAGGGAAGTATTTGATGGATTTAGATTTCAAATCTTTAATATAAAGTTTGACTAATTTTGAAACTCATTTATTTCAAATTTATCATCTTTCTTTTAAGATATTTTTAACAATACCAAGGTATTTCAAATTCCAATCATTTCAAATTCATTGTTGAAATGAAACTTTTACATCCAAGTGCAACCTAATATAGTCAAATATGTCGATGGTTAATTTTTTTTTAAATAAAGAGGCAACATGAGATCTCTCTATGGATTCTTCTATGACAGGTTGTGTCCTTTAGCTTCCTTCATGATGAAGCATTCTCAGTTGCCTACAATCTGAGCTCTTTTGGTTTTATTTTTGCCCTTAATCTAGCGTCCCCAACTTCTATTGTATGTCTCTCTTGGTTAAAGCTCGGTTATGGAGTCGTTATTGCGTAAATGGAGTTCTTTAATCATCACCTCATATGAAGAGGAGGTTATTGTTGGGTTTCCGTCCCCTGGCGTCATATCAAAACGCAGCGAAAAACAAACAGTAAACAGATCTAACCCGTGGACGGACGATCGCGCTTGATTCATATATTAACATGATCAAATATCGAATATAAATGCACGAAAAGATATTATCATTCATCATCGTAGGTCTGAATGTGGTGATCCCTCGAGTCCAAACAACCTGACCAGATCCACGATCTCAATGCTAGTGCTAGTTTGGTGTTAGTCTTTCTAAGACGAGAATTATGACTGTCTATTGATTGTTAAACAACTGTATATTCTGTGGTAGGGACAAACTACATATATATAGGTGCTAATGAGCCACTAATGGGCTTGGGTTCATAAAGCTCAACATGCCAACTTTTGGCTTGTAGGGCCCATAAGCTAACAATCTCCCACTTGCCCAAAAGCAAACACACGAGCACTAAAATCATAATCCAAGTAGCTCAATCCGATTGAACAACTTGAAGTACAACCATTGTACATAATTATGAGACATAAATATATCAACCGTTTTAATATAAATGAAACATTTTCAAATGTAGAAACTCCACTAAAGTCAGGAGCTTTCAAAAATTAAGCTCAGCCCTTAAACATCAATCACATAAACTTGAGCACTTAACATTTAAGTCTCAATTCTCATCGGCAGATCGGTGGCCGGTTGCTTGTGACCCAGCGAGGCTCAAGTGTATCATAGCAGTAGGATCACAACCTTTGTGATTTTAGAAGTCAACTTCTTTGGGCTTACACTGAATGCCCCATTGTCAATTAAACTCCTTTAATAGACAATGGCCGAAATATAATTCCAGCAACAACCTACTGATAGTGGATAGCGTCTAGCATCTGCGCTTCACGAAGACCTAGATATAAATGACTAGCAACGTACGAGAACCTATCAGCCATAGTTAACGTGTAGTACATTCCTTTCACTCAATATGTCCCAATTGAATCAAGGACATTGGTTGATCGAGACCCTTATGATTTCAATAACTATGTATTTATTTCACGTCATATGATTCATTGGTGCGCATATGAAAAACTCATTTTTCACAAGCACTATCCACTCTGGCAAGAGTTTCCTTGATCATATACAGAAAAACAAATAGGACATCCTGGTTCATCAAGACTAGTGGTGAATCCCAACGACAATCATAGGCCTCTGACAGCATCACTGAATACCCAAAATAACAACTTTATGACCCGCATGTGATCAGTCATTAAATCAAAGTAAACAGCTATCCGTCAAGACCTCAATGACGCCTCGGGTCATGAGGAGTAATAGTGCACAACTATGACTAGAAATTATATACTCGACAAATGGTAACCACTTATAGAATTCCGAGTAGGGTCGTTCAGTGAACTCATTCCTAATGAGCACCTATTCATGTGTGCTGACTTCTCCAAGTCAACGCCGATGAAACGCAGCGCACTACACTAGACACATCATGAATACCAGTCTCTAACGAGCATATATCGATATCCCATTCTCGAAGGCTCATCGACCAGGAACATTTAGAAATCGCAGTCGATAATGTATTTCATGGTCACCATCATATGTGTAACCACATTCTATTGACTATACCAATCTCAAGGACTTCATCAATGCATCAAGATGCATGGGTAAACAGATGAAGAAGTGCCATATATATTAATATTCAAACAAAGATTTGTCATAACCAGATTATAAGTACAATCAATCAACTATTGATTTACTTAATCACATATGACAACAATATCTTTCACTTTCCCAAAGCCAACTACTCATGTGTCTCAAGACCATCTTCCAAAGATGTCTGACAGACACCAATCGTTGTAAAGTCTTTGTCAGTGGATTCCCTATATTTTCTGTTGAAATTCTCTCGATAATAATGTCGTCTCTACCATCTCTCTCATTAGATAGTATTTTCTCAATATATGTTTGGATTCTGATGAGATATTGGCTAACTGTTGTCACGGTACACAGAAACTGTGTCGACCGCGCTAGAAATTACACCCAACTCTTGGATGAAATTTCATATCCAACTACCTCTTTATTGCATCGTATGCTGCAATGTATTCAGCTTCAGTGGTGGAATTAGATGTGGTGTCTTGCTTGGAACGTTTCCAAGAGACATCACCATCATGGAGCTTAAATACAAATCCGAACATCGATTTGGAATTATCTACATCCGACTTAAAATTAGCATCAGCTTAGCTTTTAACTTTTATTTCTCCACTTATAGATCCAAAAACCATGAACATATCCTAAGTTCTTCATAAGTACTTGTGGATTATTTTCACAGTTTTCCAGTGACCTTCACCGGGATTGTCTAATGTATGCTTATTACTCTAAGAACATGCATCAGGCCAAGTACATAACATAGCATATATTATGTTATTAAAAGTAAAAACATAAGGTACCAATGCCATCTTTTCTCTCTTCTCATCAATCTTAAGATCAATTGACTCGAGAGATGAATACTATGACATTTTGGGAAGTAACTCATTTTCGACTATTCCATGCTAAACCTTTTTAGCACAGTATTTATGTACGTAGATTGAGAGATCTCAAGCATCCTTTAGATCTATCCCTATAGATCCTTACGCTAAGCACGTAGGACGCTTCTCCCAAATCTTTCATGGAGAAATTAGTAGATAATCATGCTTTAATTGATTAATCCAATACCATTCACAGTGAACATAATATAATCGACTTAAAGCATCACAAATGTAACCGTGCTCCCACTAACCCTTTTGCACACGCATGTCACTTCCGGATTTTTAACAAAACCAAACACTTTGATGATGAACGGAAGTTCAAACTTCGGGATGCCTTCTTAGGCCCATAAATGGACCTCTGGAGTTTGCAAACCTTTTGCTCATTCCCAATGGTTGTGAAGCCCTCTGGCTGCCTTGTATAAAAGTCTTCACATCCATCTGTTATATCTCATAGTCATAATATGAAGATATAACTAATAAAATTCGAATAGACTTTAGCATCATAACCGATGAAAATTTTTCTCACAAACAACTATTTGCCTATGAAAATAACTGTTTCCCACCAGTCAAGCTTTGAAGGTCACTACCTTCCCATCCACTCCAAGTTTTCGCTTGCCGATCCATTTGCAGCCAATGGGAACAATTCCCAAAGAGGATCTACTAAGGTCTATACCTTATTAGAGTACATGGAGTCTATTTCAAATTTCATAGCATCTCGTCAATATCCCGAAACGATGTCCAACATCGTCTCTTTGAAAGTCCTAGGATCACATCCTTGGTCAAAATTGTTATGACTACTTTCTAGGAGTAAATTCAATTTATCAGGAGTTTTTGAAACACTTTCAGATCTCCTTGGTATGTATAGTTCAAAGGTTATGATTGACTCAATTAATTTCACCGTTTTCACTTTTCTAGTGGTTTGTGGTTCTTGAACCCTTTCAAGTTATATTATATGTCATTCCTTTACAATAAAAACATTTTCTCTAGAAAGACTGCACTTGCGAAACAAAAACTTTGTCTCCAATTGATAAAAAAAATTTCCACAAATAAGATGGATCAACTATCCAACTTATCTCCCACTGGTTGCTTCACATAAGCAGAACAATCTCAAATCTATATTTGGATTATTTTTCAGTCCATATCATATATGGAGTTTTCGTCACTGTATTGGTATGAATTATGTTCAACAAATATGTAACTTTAGAGAGTTACTCAGAGATAATCACATTCTCTTTAAGATAACTCAACATCCTCTTGCACTAACATTTAGTGCTCCACATATGTCCATATGAATCAAATTCAATGTGCATTCAGCACATGCTAAAGATATGTGGGATTTAAGTTATCATTATTTTTATATTCTTTGAACATAATCATACTAATCTTTCATAAGTTCACCAGATTCAATATAAAACATGCATTTTTAAAAATACTGCAAATCACATTCGCAAAAAGAATGTCATTCTCTATCAACATAGGAACAATGTTCATGATTAAATCTAGAACAAATAAATAATTGCTCAAACCAGTTCCTAACCAGTTCAAGATTTTATATTAAATAAATGTTTCATACAGCCTTTGCAACAACTCTTGCTACAATGCTTAGCATCAGGTTGGTTTCACCTTCCTAGGGCTCTCTACTCTTCTCCACATATGCAACTCTTTGCAAATATGTGAGCACAATTGGTATCATATACCAAAGAAGTAGAAACAATAGAAACATTAATTTTTTTATAAAACACACCATTTCCAGAACGCTTCTGGTCTAGATATTCCTTGCAGTTTTGCGACAGTGACCAGCAGTGAAAACATAGATGTCTTTCCTTTCTTAGTTGCTACTATATCCTTTTTCGTCTTTTGAGGTTGGGAACCATTTCCATTCCTCTTCTTTATCCTTGAACTCTTCCTACCATTGATAGAAGATTCGACAAGAAGAACACGTTTCTCCTTTTGAATCAAGGGACTCACGAGTTTCCACCATTTTGACTATAAGATCAAATCTACAATCAGTTAATGAGATATTGTCACATTCAGATTTTCCAATTTTTCAAGAAGAGATATTTTTCTTACACCATGCTCATAGACCGAAGCCTCATCTTGCATGTGAAATGAAAATAGCTCTTTCGAAGCCGTGAGTCTCAGTAATCGCTTTCGTTCACCTAACAACATTTGCAGATGTTGGAAAATATCATAAGTGTGAACAAATTTCTCATATCCATGTTGAAACTCATTTGACATTGATGCTATCATATAGCACCTAGTATCGAGATCATCATCCCATCACTTCACAAGTGTGGTGATCTCTTCATTAGACGAATTTCAGAGGCACTTCAACAAGAGGCTTCCCAACAAAGGATATAAAGCAACTTCTCAGAAGTAAATACTATTTTAAATTAATAGCAAATCAAAATAATTTGGTCCGGTTAATTTGTTTGTATCGAGAATTGATGCACTCGGATTCAAGGCAATCACAATACTGAGAATAAACAGAAAATATAAGCAAACCGTGATTGTTAATTAATTCAAAAAATATGGACTTTAGTTAATGAATGCTCCCACTAAATTTTTTGAATTCATCACCCTCATGATAAATGAACGGAAAATCATATTTTCTTAGTGGGCTTGGAGTCCAACTAGCTCATGATAACCCCGGACGTGGGGGCATCAGCTTCATGATACTAAAGATAGATCACAATTGCATTATATGCAACCCCCAAGATATCTGTCTCGTGATTGGCATAACCCTACATGGGCAGGACATTTATGCCTTCTCACGTCAAACTAACCATCCCACGGATGGAAATGTCACGCCCAGAAGACACCATGTGGGTGAGTAATTTAAAAGGTTAACATAACCACACCCTTAATTAAGTGACAGTTAAATACACAGCTTTCCCATGCCAGATGCCCCCCACGTGGGTGAGTAAGGCAATATGACACAAGTAGCGGCTCATGGCTTAACTGTTGATGGAAGACAGGAAGCAACAAACCTTTTGAGATCCCCTTATCAGTTTGCTATAAAAATTTTGAATAATATTCAAAAGAGGATTTAGTTTATTTTAAAAACTCATCAAGCGCTCGTTTGTTTGTTTGCCGAATTCATGCAACTATGTTTCATTCATGCATCATCATACGTACTAATAAAATGTACAAACAAACATTTATCATACATCATATGCATAATAAAAATAAATATTGACAATTACGGCCTTTTCCTAATTGATCCACATGAGCCACACGTGGATCACAAGTCTGTCTAAGGTGATGCTGGTATGCAATGAATCCTATTACATTTTTGCTTCCATTATACAAGTCTTGATTCTTGATGCTCCATTTTCAATCTCGATCTCCCACTAATTCTAATGATTTTACATTTAAATCGTGCAAACAAGATAATAGTGATACAAATCCGGGGTGGGATACATCAGAAAATAGAGAGAGCAGGCTCGCAGGCCCGATAACCAAAAAACACAATTACAATGAAACAATAAAAACTTTAACATTTACTTAAACACATTGGTCAAGGCCCGTAATCATCCACCATGCAATCACATCATATGCAATTAAACATTAAACAAAACAATTACATCATATGTAATTGTACTAATAACATCACATGTAATTAGATCACAATAATTAACTTATTCTAATGTTTCCCACTAATTATATCATTAATTGAAAACAAAAATAACAAATTAAATAAAACAATTTTATTTAATTTCTAATTAATTTTCAAGTAACTGTTAAAATCACTATTTTACCTTTTAACCATCATATTAATTGAAAATAAAATTACAAAGGAAATGAACCATTTTTATTAATTTCCAATTAATTAAATTTTCATTTACTTGGTAAAATCACTATTTTACCTTTTAATCATAATGGTAATCGAAAATACTTGGTAAAATCACTATTTTACCTCAAATCATAATATTAGCCAAAAATAAAATTAACAAATTAAATGAAACATTTTCATTCAAATTTTCAATTAATTACATTTTCAACTAATTGTAAAATCTCCATTTTACACTTAATAAATTAAAAATTATATTTTTAATTAAAAGTTTATGATTTATGGCTTCAAAAAGAATATCCGGATAAAACATCTAAAATGGCCCAAAAATTGATGGAATCCAAACCAGTTTGGATCCAAAATTAAAAATGTAATTTCAACACCAAAATTATCCTTTCTAATTTTTTTTTAAAAAAAATTCTGAAAATGCAATTGGACTATTCACCATCTCTCCCATTATCAAGCAACTAGGTTTCTAATATTAGGGTTACTAAACAATGTCCAGCCCGCGCGCGCGCCACCCTAGCCTCACCAGCCCGTGCGCCGCCGCCTTCACCTTTCAACTGTGAGTGTAGCGCCTCCGTAACCATCTGAACCAACGGCTTCATGGGAGAGGGTGTTGCAACACTTGCAGCACCAGCCGTTCCAGCCACCAAACGAGCTCGTCGGAACAAAACAGAAGCTTTACACGGAGGTTTGAGCAAGGTTCGTTGGTGTTCGATTCTCCATGGTGCTCGCGCGATATCCTCTGCAACAATTGAAGAAGTTTGCCCTGAGTTCTATGTGCAGATCGACACAAAGGTTCGCGGCTTGATTCCAGTCCAGGCGGCGCGGACGACGGGGGAGAACAATTTCTCAACCGTGTCTGCCGCCACCCTGCCAGCAGCCCTCGTGACAGATGGAGTTTTCCGGCAATGGGCATGAAGAAACAGTTCCAGCGGTATTGGGTAATCCATTTTCTGTATTTTCGGACTCCGTAATTTTGAAAATTCGAACACGATTAGTTTTGATTGGAAACGATCTAATAAATATTAATTATTGAATACATGAATCAAAGCGCAACCTGGCTCTGATACCACTGTTGGGTTTCCGTCCCCCGGCGTCAGATCCAAACGTGTGGAAAAACAAACAGTAAACAGATTTAACCCAGGGACGGACGATCGCGCTTGATTCATATATTAACATGAGCAAATATCGAATATAAATGCACGAAAAGTTATTACAGTTCACCGTCGTAGATCTGAATTAGGTGATCCCTCGAGTCCAAACAACCTGACCAGAACCACGATCTCAACACCAGTGCTAGTTTGGTGTTAGTCTTTCTACGACAAGAATTATGACTGTCTATTGATTGTTAAACAATTGTGTATTATGTGTTAGAGACAGACTATATATTTATAGGTGCTAATGAACCACTAATGGGCTTGGGTGCATAAAGCCCAACATGCCAACTTTTGGCTTGTAGGACACATATGCTAACAGTTATCTCTATTTAACAAAGATCTGGTCGAAAAGGGGAGATCTCTAGCTCTGATTGGCCTTGTTACTATGCAGAAAGTCTGGCGTGTGTCAAAAGGGATGGAGCTCAAGATACTATAGGACAACACATCCTTTTTACTTTTGAAGACAGTAAAGATGTTGACCGTATTCCGGCTGTATTCTGGCTTTTGAATCTCGGGCTTACAATTTTTCATTGCTGATCTTAAAAAAAATTGATGGTTTTTCTATGGGTGACTTCACCACATCTCAGTTTTGGATTCGGGCCTTTACTATTCCATTAACAGGTATGATCTCTGATGTTGGTCTGATTATTGGAGATGCTATTGGAGTTGCGATTATTGTGGATAGTGATGCTAAAGGGCATTGCTTGGGCCTTTTATGAGGGTGCGGACGCATATCGATATCACAAAACCCTGCGTCGAGTAGTCCGTATTTCCCTCAGCGTTAAATCTCAACTTGTTCTTGTGCCCATTCGATATGAAAAGGTTATCTGATTATTGTTATAGTTGTGGTGTTTTAAGTCACGTGGCTCGAGAATGTTCTACTTGTTCTTATTTGGAGGAAGTCGACACTATGGATCTCCCTTATGTTCCATGGCTTCGAGCAGACTGACAAGCTGGTGCTAATGCTCTTATTCTAGTCCTTGTCCCTGTCAATACCAGAGAGCCTTCATCCTTAATGGCTAAGCATTCTATCTCGTCTGGCTCGTCTATCTTGGATACTCATTTGGGGGGGGCACAAAGAGAATGCTTGAGTTACCTCAAGGCTTTTCATCTCATCCTTATCAGCTGCAATCCTCATTATCAGGGGAAGAACCTGTCCGTAAGTGACGTCCTGGCGGCTCTTCAACTTTTTCTTTAGCTGTTGTGTTTAGAACTGTTGCCACTGAGCAGAATATTTTTTTTTTATTTTTTGTTTTGACTATTTCAAAGTTTGTTTCCTAATTTCTAGGATGAGGTGATTATGCCTTTAATCATGGCTTAACTATAGGACATGATCTTAGGGTTTTTTTAACTAAATAACCTCAATTAAATAAATAATTATCAAAATAACCCCAAATATAACAAATTATAAAAGTAACCTTAGCCGCCAACTCGATGGCGTCTTCAACAGAAGACGCCAACCCAGTTGGCGTGAATATGTAAAAATAATGGTCATGCCAACCTAGTTGGCGTGACCATTAATAATTCCGTGTGACGCCAACTGGGTTGTCGTGAATATGTAAAAATAATTGTCACGCCAACCGAGTTGGCGTGACCATTAATAATTCCGCGTCACGCCAACCTGGACTAAAATAATTAATAATAATTTTGCCGCGTCACGCCAACCCGGTTGGCGTGACCAATTAATAATCACGACAACTGGGTTGGCGTGAGTTTGAGTTATAAAAACCACACCACCTTCTTCCACGGCCAGCACCCTCCACTACCTCCATTTTCTCTAATCAACAAGTTTTTTTTTTTTTCTTCCAGTGCTCACCCCATCATATTTTTAAAATTTAGAGGTAAGAATGTATCATGGTAATGACTGAAATCCAGGCGCTGTTTATTTGTTTTTACCGCCAGTCGTTCGTCGCCGTCGGCCACCGGTTGGTGGTGGCTGGTGGCTGCTGGGCTTCGTCATGTTTATCTGTTTTAAATTATTTTGTTTACTTTATGTTGTCTATATGTATTAATATATTTTTTGTTTCATATAATAGGATGGATCTGATGACCGTACCAGTCCCAATTGACGATCATCTATTGTCATTACAGTTATGTCATCGTTCTGAAGATGTATGTGCAGGTGATATTGAACGCCCCTTGCGTGTGAGAAATCCAGGTGACTATTTTTGGGATCTTTGCCCATTAGACATACGTGTTGTAAGTGTGTTAAATGAGTTTGGGTTTTATGGTGTATATAGGTGTAATAAGAGTATGCTTGACCCTCATCTAATCACGGTGTTAGCAGAGAGATGGCGTCGTGAGACACACATATTCCATCTTAGCTCTGGAGAGGCGGCTATTACACTGCAAGACATTGCAGTTATTTGGGGTCTGCCAATAAATGGTCTTACAGTGTCAGGCAGCAATTATGATAGGACAATACCAGAGTGGCAAAATATTGTGATCGCCATTTGGGATTTACACCAGATCCGGGTCACTTTAAAGGTGCATGTTTGTTAATGTCTGCGTTGAATAATCATTTAGTGAATAATCGCCTCCATTTGCATAGTACGTCGGATGAGGTTGTTAAATATGCACGAGGTTGTGCATTATTAATGATAGGTGGAATTATGTGCCCTGATAGCTCCGGCAATACTGTAAAATTATTGTAAATACAGAAATTAGAAGATATGAGTTCTGTTGGTACTTTTAGCTGGGGTAGTGGGGTGCAGGCATTCTTGTATAGTGAGTTGTGCACTTCAGCAGAGAGAGGGAAAAAAGTAATATATGGTGCATTACAACTCCTACAGGTAATCGTTACGTTTATTTTAAAATACTGAAAAAATATTTCTTGCATATTTTATTTATAATATTCATGTTAATATTTTAGATTTGGGCATGGTCGCGGCTCCAAAGTTTAGCTCCTCAACTAGGACTCTCAAGAATTTATATTGGACCAATACCAATCGACAATGACAATTATTTACCTTTTGCTCCATATGGTGCAAGGTGATGTATTACAAATTATGTTGCAATGTATAATATTATATTTAATTACTTGTGTGCCTGAGATACGGAGCTTCCTTGGTTTAGCTGGTTATTATCGACGTTTTGTCGAAGGATTCTCAAAAATTGCTAAGCTTTTGACACAGTTGACTCAGAAAGGAATACCATTCTATTGGTCTGAGGCTTGTGAGCAGAGCTTTCAAGAGCTGAAGCACCGGTTGGCAACAGCGCATGTGTTAGTGATTCCTATGGAAAACAAGAGGTTTGTTCTATATACTGATGCATCACTATTGATGCAAGATAAGCATGCGGTAGCTTATGCATCGAGGCAGTTGAAGCCACATGAGACTAGATATCCAGTCCATGATTTGGAATTGGTGGCTATCATTTTTGCCTTGAAAATTTGGCGGCATTACCTGTATGGTACTTCGTTTACCATCTATATGGACCACAAGAGCCTGAAATTTCTATTTACTCAGGCGGAGCTGAATATGAGGCAGAGGAGATGGATGGATTTACTCAAGGACTATGATTATGAAATAGAGTACCATCCTGGAAAGGCGAACTTGACAGCAGACGCCTTTAGTCGGAAGGTGAAGTGTACTGCTGAGGACGTCATGCATCTATCGGCTTTGATGACTTCTAATTGTCATCTGGGTTATGACTTCGATGTGGATACATCACCGGTACGTGTATCAACTTTATTGGTAGAGCCTGATATTTATGAGAATATCAGGAAAGCTCAGAAGTCAGATAATGAGATTCAGAGATTGTTGGCTTTGGTACTCCTTGGACAGCCATCGAAGTTCAGAGTGGCTGAGGACGGTTCTTTGAGACTTGGTAACCGTTGGGTAGTTCCGAGTATGCCGGAGTTGCGTCAAGGGATCTTACAGCGAGCTCATAGCAGCAAGTTTAGTATCCACCCAGGCGGGAGGAAGATGTACAAGGACTTATGTGACCAATTTTGGTGGAAGCGGATGAAATGAGATGTGATAGCTTTCGTTAAGAGATGCTTGATCTGTCAACGGGTGAAGGCAGAGAGGCAGTGACCTGGTGGTGAGCTAAAGAGCTTGGAGATACCTGAATGGAAGTGAGAACACATATCCATGGACTTCGTGACCCACTTGCCAAGGACTACTCCAGGATTTGATGCGATTTGGGTGATCGTGGATAGACTGACGAAGGTAGCTCACTTTATTCCGTACAGTATGGCATTTACATACTTGATGATGGCTCGATTGTATGTCCGGGATGTAGTGAGACTGCACGGGATTCTAGTTTCCGTTGTGTCTGACCGAGATCCACGGTTTACATCTCACTTTTGGGGTGGTCTTCAGTCTGCTTGGGTACTGAGGTGAGATTGAGCACGGCTTATCATCCCCAAACGGACGACCAGACAAAGCGTACGATACAGACGCTCGAGGACATGTTACGGGCATGTGTGTTGGAGTTTGATACTTCGTGGCAGAATTCATTGGCCTTGGTAGAGTTCTCGTACAATAATAGCTATCAGGAGAGAATTCAGATGGCTCCATTCGAGGCTCTTTATGGTAGACGTTGTAGGTAACCATTGTACTGGGATGATTTGGCTAGTGAATCGGTCGGAGGACCCGAATTGATTCGGGAGATGGAGGAAAAGATAAAGGTAATCCGACAGAAAATGAAGGCAGCCTAGGATAGGCAGACAACCTATGCGAATAAACGGCGGCGACCGTTGGAATTCCAATTGGGAGATAAGGTCTTTTTGAAGATCTCACCTTTCAGAGGTGTGGTGCGGTTTGGAATGCGCGGGAAATTATCTCCGAGGTATGTGGGACCGTTTGAGATCTTGCAGCGCATTGGTACTTTGGCTTACCATCTGGCTTTGGCACCGTCATTATCTGGTATTCATGATGTGTTCCATGTGTCTATGTTGCGGAAGTACGAGCCGTATCCGTCACATGTGTTGCATCCGTCAGAGGTTCAGATAGATTCTGAAGTGTCCTACGTGGAACGGCCAGTCAGCATCCTGGATAGAGCTGATCGCAGACTTCGGAACAAGGTAATACAGATGGTCAAGGTTCAGTGGGATCGCAGGGGTGTCGAGGAGGCCACGTGGGAGACGGATCAGCATATGGGGCAGCACTACCCTGAACAATTTTCTGGTATGTGATTTATGTTTAGTTTCGGATTGGTAAGTGCATGCTGATTTCGAGGGTGAAATCTTATAAGTAGGGGAGTATTGTGATATCCCCGAAATAATTATGTGCATTTGGGCATTAATTATTGTTATGTGATAATTATGGTATTAATTAATTTGGTGTTGAATTAATTATTATGGTGAAATGCTTAGTCATGTGGTGGGTGTGACCTGGTAATGCATTTCAGGGTGCATGCGATGCATGTTGGGAAATTGAGTTATGGCATGGTTTATTTGGGGTGGGTGTTAATTATTTTGGTAAAGCATGTTTAATTGGAGTTTTGGAGCATTATTGGAAAATGCTTTTAAAATATCATGTTGGGGATATTTTATACATCATGCTAATTAATGGGGTACCATTTTATTTTAAAACCCACACTTATACCCCCCTAACACCTCATAACCCACCACTCCTTATCAAATCACTTCCAAACCCTACCCCCTACCCCAAAATCGTCCAACCCAAAGGAGAGGAGGAGAAACCTTTGCAAAATCTTCATTTGTTGGATTTCTTGGTAGGATTTGAAGCATAAAGAGGTATGGATCCCTCCTAATTGGTTTTATGAAGTTTTGTTTTGAAATGGGTTGAAATATTTGGGGAAAACTGAGTTTGTTTTTGGGTATATGTTGTATTTGGTTGGGTGTTGGATTTTTTGGTGTTATTAGTGTTTATATTGAAGGTTTATGGTGTTTTGATGTTGTTGTTGGGTTGGTATTTGAGTTGGTATGGATTGGGGAAAGTTTAAGGTGGGAAAATGGTGATTTTTCGGGTTGCAGGTCGCGGCGATCGATCGCCAAGTTTGGGCGATCGATCGGTGGATCTCGCGATCGATCGTCCAAACTTTGCGATCGATCGCCGAAGACAGATTTTTGGGCATTTTGGCTGCTGGATCTCGCGATCGATCGGGGCATTATAGCGATCGATCGCGAGATGCCAGATTTGGATATTTTGGTTATTTTTGTAGGATTTTTGGTATCGGACTATTATTGTCTTCTAATATTGGTTTGTGTGATTGTGTAGAACCATCCCAGGTAGCAACACAACCAAGGAGATAAAGTTCTACAACATCTCCACTTTTGGAACAAAGGTACGTAGTGAGACGTACGGGCATCAGAAGGTAAAACATATTTTTACGTATTGGATTATGCATTTTGGTTGCTTATATTTGTTGGGTTATGCATTATGGTTGCATACACATATTGGTTGATGCATTATGGTTGCATACACACATGGAATGCATTGGTGCATGTGATTGTAAGTCGAGGTTATATTCTAGTGATGAAGAATACTTGTCGCCTTCATGGCGTAGCGATGATAGAATACTTGCCGCTGTCATACCGTAGCGATGAGAGAATATTTGCCGATAATATGTAGAAGCGAAGAATACGCCGATGTCATATTATAGCGAGGGATATTATTGCCGCTGGTATTGTCGAAGCGAGGGGTATTATGCTGCTGCCATGTTAACGCGAGGGGTATTATGCCACTGATATAATAAGACTTGGAAATTGGTCATTGGTATTAATGGAGTGGATGCATGTCATGACACACATTATTGGCATTATAATCTATTGATTATGCTTGTGGTACTGGGACAACCAAAGGGAGCTTTAAGTGCATATATTACAGGAAGTGATATGTATTTACGGTTATGCATTTTATATCATAATCTTGTTGGTATGATTATGGTTAAAATATGCTCATGGTTTGGGGGTTGTTCATGTAGGTACATTTGGCATGAAGGGCTAAGGAGCATGTTGATGCAGTGAGCTTGTGAGGAGTGCTATTGGTATAGGACGACAAGGTTCTTTTGTATAGTCTCTACTCTAGGAGTAGTGTAAAAAAACTATAGGATGAACATTCATTTAACTGGGAATGTAATTAATCCTTTTTGGAATTTTATTTTGGCACTGTAATCATAATAGCTCAAGGCATCAACATGAACTTCATACTCTGTTAGACGTAGTTTAGCTCTTCTTATGCCTTTAATCCACACTTAAGGTAGAAAGGCCTTACAAAAGTGATGCATACATGTGAGTCACCTCTTGAGTCCACTACAATACTGTTGAGCTATGAGCATTAAGTACATCTATTGTGTTAGCGATGAGATATGTGTGTCATTGTTGGCAATGTACCGCTATTGTGTTAGCGATGAGATATGTGCCCCACTGTGGACAATGTATCGCTATAGTGTTAGCGATGAGATATGTGTGCCATTGTACCGCTATTGTATTAGCGAAGAGATATGTGTGCCATTGTTGGCAATGTACCGCTATGGTATTAGAGATATGTGTGACATTGTTGTCAATGTACCGCTATTGTGTTAGCGATGAGATATGTGTGCCATTGTGGACGATGTACCGCTATTGTGTTAGCGATGAGATATGTGTGCCATTGTTGGCGATGTACTGCTATTGTATTAGCGATGAGATAGGTGTGCCATTGTTGGCGTGTACCGCTATTGTATTAGCGATGTGGTATGTGTGCCATTCTTGGCAGAGTACATCCATTGGGCGATGAGTATTAATTGTGTACCGACGTTGGGCAATGAATATTGTTGTACAACTATTGTATTAGTGATGGATACGATTGTACTGCTATTGTGTTAGCGATGTATGTGAATGTCACGTGTTGACATGTACCGTCATGGGTTGACGAGGATATTGTGAATGTCACGTGTTGATATGTACTGTCATGGGTTGACGAGGATATTGTGAATGTCATGTGTTGACATGTACCGGCAGGGGTTGATGAGGATATTGTGAATGTCACGTGTTGACATGTACCGTCACGGGTTGACAACGATATTATGAATATCACGGGTTGACTTATACCGTAACAGGTTGACGAGGTATTTTATGATAATCCGGTATGACGGGTGAATAGTGACTTGTGTCGCCGTCGCATGAATAATACATATAAAGAAGTATGTATTGAGTTATATGATTTGAGTGCCACTGATTGGCATAAAGGTGGTGTTGGTGTGTCACAGGTTGACACGAGACCATTATGCCGAGCAGGTTCGCTCGATGGACAAAAGGTCGTATCGTACACATAATTGTACTATATAATGTATTGAGACGAATATGTTACTAGTAATGGTACCTTCGGGTATACTCGTTGAGTTGGCTACGGATGAGCGACTCGTAGTGTATGTAGTTGTCGAGGAAACTACATATGTATATCGATGTGATGTATGATGGATATGATCGCACATATGCATGAGAATATGAACATAAATCCTAACGAGTTAGGATCGAGATATGATTGGTTAGGGACATGGGATGTCCGTTGTGTATTGATATTAGAGAAATGATAGATGATGATCTACTATCCCTAATTGTTTGTACGACGATAAGTAAATCATGATGTGATTCGTGAATTGTGAGAGTGGTAGTAGTATGGGAATGATACAGTATTGTATATCGGGGTTGAACGTATGACACGTTGGTGGTTTTGTATAAACCTAAGGAGACTACAATTTTCTAGCCAGGTATGATGAATTATCATTGTGATAATACAGTGAGCTTGTTGTGGCCACTATATTGCTTATCGACACTGAGGAAGGTGAACCGTATGATGATACAATAGGAAGTTGTAGTAAACTCGGTGTAGTCACTATAACGCTTTTTGAGCTTGAGGTAAGAGATACCTCAAGAGAGCGTTTATATGTATACATGAGTTGAGGAATTGTGTTGTGACAGTTCGGTGTCATTGGGAGCACCAACGTGAGTGTCAACAAGATTATTGTTATCCCTATTTGAATAGTCTTGTAGTGAGGATGCAATGATGAACCGTAGCCGGAGTCGTGGATATAGCTAGTTTGGTAACACTGCTATATCGATTGTATCTCTTGAGGAGATACTGTTTTATATTGATTTTGGTTTGGAGCGATGTCTGTCATGAGGACAGTGTGCTATCGATTGCGGGTTGAATTGTGAATCAACTGTGGTAAGCATTACTAGTGCGAGACATAGTACTTGCCTTGAATTAATTGGGTGACTTATGGAGAGACGTCCCTAGGGAGATGCTTGAGAGTATTTGAGTACTAATATATTAGTACAGAGCATTGTTGGAGCTGTATACGTCGCGTATGTGGTTCTGAGAGTGATGGGTGATAGTAGCATTGACGCACTATCAGGAGTCAATTATGTATTTTTTGGTTCAGGGATACATTTCGATATAAATGGATCTAGATGGTTCGAGTTTGGAGAGTCATGATTATAACACTTTCCTTGCAAGGAAAGATAATACGCCTGTTGGGAATCTTGAAAGATTCGATGAGACCTGCGCATGGTGTCGATGTTGAATTCACACCATTAGTCGTTAGCTCGTCAAACATTATTCTCTACAGTGTGAGAATAATTGAGTGATTGAAAACTGTGTCTGTTACCTTGTTTTTTGGTTCGATTTGTAACAATAAATTTATACGTGGAAAACCCCGAGGGGAAAAATCACGGGACCTAGTCCAGTATAAATTCCACTATAAACAAGTGAGTGATTTACATGTTTTCTTTACAAGAAATGAGCTAAGAAACGAAAATGGTGAAGGTGGAAGGATTAGGCTGTTGCTTGTTCTTGAGGAGGAATGAAACATGACCTCTTTTCCTCCCAAGAAGGTGGTGTTGGCATCCATCTCCTTAACCCTACTGCCTCCTGGTATTTATATGAGAATGGAGGAGACAACCTGTAACTACCTACCCAAGGTCTAGTGGACATTGTCTGATGCTGAAGGCGGGGGTCAGAGTCCCAGAGATGGGGACCACAGACACTTGCACTCTTTGTAATACTCCTGCAGCTTTTAAGATATTATTCGTATACAGAGATATGTTCCGTGCCTCTAATTTATGAGATCACTCCTCAAGTGGACCACACCAGGTGTCATGGGGCTCGAGAGTTGTGATCCAGTTCATCTCTTCATCTTCTGGAGCCAAGGGTATGACTTCCCTCGGAGCGTAGCTCGCGCCTTATCCACATGCTTCAAAGGTGCCAAGTAGTATAAACCCGGAACTTAATGATCAGACCGACATTGGGAAGGTTGATCTAGAGAAGACAAGATGGAAGCATTCCTGGGAACCGAGCTGAGGTCTACCTGGATGAGTGACCCGGGGTGGCCAAGGTGGAGGTCATTCTCGAGGCCGACCTGGGGTGGCCGAGGTGGAGGTCATCCTTGGGGCCGACCTAGGGTGGCCGGGATGGAGGTCATCCTCGAGGCCGAGCTGGGTTGACCGAGGTTGAGATCTTTTGGAGGCCGACCTGGGGTGGCCGAGGTGGAGGTCATCCTCGGGGCTGACCTGGGGTGGCCGAGATAGAGGTCATCCTCGAGGCCGAGCTGGGTTGACCGAGGTGAAGATCTTCCTGGAGGCCGACCTGGGGTGGCCGAGGTGGAGGGACGACCTGGGATGGCCAAGGTAGAGGTCTTGCCCAAGTCAAGTTTTTGTAGAGTCCATGTTTTTACCAGGGTAACACAAGTACCCCCCCTCTAGTCAAGCTAGTGTAACCCTTTCTCGATTGTTTGGGTACTTTGGCAAGATCTGATTTGCTTAATGCCAATCAAACCAAAGTTGAGCCAATTGCCAGTGTATTTATTCAAAATGTTGCATTATCTTCAATCAATTGTGAGGATTGACCTGAGCTGAATATGTTAAACCTGCTACATCTCCCCTACCTCCGCTACTACAAAGATGGCCTAATACGCTTGGGCTACAGATAACAAGCCGAGCTGGGGCCGAAGTGAAGCCAGGTTGGGCCAAGGTTGCCGACGTAAGATGGGTCAAGGACGAAATCACGTGGATGAGGCCGAGCTCATTCTCGAGGCCGAAATAGGGTCGAGATTCGACCTCCCAAAGTGATAAACATGTAGAGCGAATAAAGCTCGTCTGTAGTAATAACTTTTATCTGGGCAGGGCTGACCTGCAATGACAACTAGAAATAATTCTAAGTATATAATTAAATCTTAAACATGGCTGACCTGTTATCTGGGCAGGGCTGACCTGCAATGGTAACTAAAAATAATTCTAAGTATAGAATTAAATCTTAAACAGGGCTGACCTGCTATCTGGGCAGGGCTGACCTGCAATGACGACTAGAAATAATTCTAAGTATAGAATTATTTCTTAAACAGGACTGACATGTTATCTGGGCACGGCTGACCTGCTACTTTGCAGGGCTGACGTGCAATGAAAACTAGAAATAATTCCAAGTACATAATTAAATCTTAAACAGGGCTGACCTGTTATCTGGGCAGGGCTGACTTGTCTGAACTCCAAAGATAATAAACCGAGCATATAAGTCTCGTCCTACCTGAGCTCCAGATAATAAATACTAGCAGATAAGGCTCTCTCGACCTGAGCTCCAGGGATAATACACCGAACACATACAGCTCGTCTGTCGTGAACTCCAGAAAATAAATATAAGCATACAAGACTTGCCCAATCTGAACTCCATAATAAATATGAGCGAATTCTCGTCTGATATGAACTCTAGGGCGGACGATGCAATAAAATCGTGCCTGGGCTCACCATGACAATAAATCTTTGTCTGGGCGGACCATGACAATATTTCTTTGCCTGGGCGGACCATGGCAATAAATCTGCCTGGGCAGACCATGACAATATATCTGTGTCTGGGCCTCATACACCTGGGCTTATAAGTGACAGGGCTGACCTGCACTGAATTTATGACAGGGCTGACCTTAGCAATAAGTTTGTGACATGGCCTTATTCAACTGTGCTAATAAAATGTCAATGCCTCATACACTTGGGCTTTAGTGACAGGGCTGACCTGCACTATGTATGTGTCAGGGGCTCATACACGTGGGCTTTAGCAAGCAGGGTGGAGCTGTGCTGATATTTTGCCAAGGCCTCATACACTTGGGCTTGAGGGGGGATCTGTGCTAATAAAATGCCAAGGTCTCATACACTTGAGCTTGAGCAATCAGGGCGGACCAGTGCTGATATTTTTCCAAGGCCTCATATGTAAGTAACCCCATGAGCATACAACGCAGCGGAATAAAATTTTGGGATTACAAACCAGCGATCTATACATAGGGATTCATATCGGATTAGAGAATTACAAGTGTCTTACCCTTGTAGCGCGTTTGAAGCAGAATCCACGGAGCTGCACCACGTCCTACGCCTTCTCCGAGTCACTAAGCAAAACTCGATTGGTTTTGCCTCAACGGTATCCACACGATCAAATCGGGTGAAGGGATGGATTAATAACACGTTGCTAGACAAGTTATTAATCCGATACACGAAGCTAACTCGATTCACAATCGAAGATGGCACGAAAAACCACCAAGAACCACACGGCTATGATAGAGCCGAGAGTTCAACTTGGTGCGGCCGAGAGCTTTCTTTGGGTGGCTAGGTTTTGATATTTTGATCTTGTCTTACAATAAAACACCATGCAATCATATTAAATATGATTAATTAAAGGCTTTCTTAAAGCTTCATGGGCTTAAGCCCATGATTTAATTAATCCTTATGATTATTAATTAAGACTCCTCTTAATTATTTAATTCATCCCATGAATTTAATTTCCCTTCTCGATTTAATCTTTTGTGCGACCCGATAGGATCTCGTAATGTTGGCAGTGACATAAAATCTCATTTTATGTCGCAAGCATCGAGCGGTATCTAGCAACACATCGATGCTACCCAAATTACGAGAATGTCAATGACTCGACATAACCTTTAGAACTTGTGATAATATTAATCATGTAACTTAATCCCTTTGTCCTTTGTGTTTAGATTGAACACGAGTCATGGAATAGTCATACTCGTATATCCAATCATTATTTCTTGATCCCCAAGTAGAACTAGAATAAACGAATAAGCTCGATATCTCATATCGACTCATTCGAGCATGGCCATGCATTTTAGTTCTCACTTGATCAAGGGCCAAACACATCTCCTGTTATATAGGAGGGACAAATCCTATCTCGATCAGTCAACATCCCTCTACATAATTCGTAGTGTATCCAATAGTCGCCTTTATAGATTACCCTGTTATGGGTAACGTTTGACGATATCAAGATACATAACTCCTTATGTTGGGATCTCTGATGATCACAAGTCGTAAGGATTACATACATTATTATCACTATGAGAATTGCATATGACGATCATATAACTATCCATGTTGCATTCTCATGGTGGGTCTGTCCAGTACATCGTTCTCTAACATGTACCCATATGTTGATTTGATATCTCATATCAATGAACAATTCATCGATCAACATATACTAGTCTCTACGTATTATCATTATCCCTATTCATGATAATACTTGACTAGGGACATCTTTAAGAATAATACAATATTATTCTAAGGACATTAACATATATATTAATTCACAATGCACAGTTAAAAGAATAATATATAATAATGAATTGCCATTCATAAATCCATAAACATTGTATGTCTTAAACAATCATCTAATGACTTGTCTTAGGGCATATCCCAACAAATCTCCCACTTGCACTAAGACCACTCAGACATATACCTAATGCCTAGAGATCTAGTATGACGATCATGCTTCTGCTGTGACAGCGGCTTCGTCAATGGGTCAGATACATTATCATCTGTTGGTACTTTGCATATTTTAACATCTCCCCTTTCAACGATTTCTCGAATGAAATGGAAACGCCTTAGTATGTGCTTGGATCTTTGGTGAGATCTTGGTTCCTTAGCCAATGCGATCGCTCCATTGTTGTCACAATAGAGTTCTATTGGATCTTTAATGCTAGGCACCACTCCAAGTTCAGAAATGAACTTCCTCATCCAAATAGCTTCCTTTGCTGCATCCGAGGCAGCAATATACTCAGCTTCCGTTGTAGAATCGGCTACTGTTTCTTGCTTTGAACTCTTCCAGCTCACAGCACCTCCATTTAGGCAATACACATATCCAGATTGCGATCGAAAATCATCTTTGTCGGTTTGGAAGCTTGCATCAGTGTAACCCATTACATTGAGCTCTTCCTCACCTCCATAAATCAAGAATGTATCCTTAGTCCTTCTCAAGTACTTTAGGATAATCTTGACAGCAATCCAGTGACCTTCACCTGGATCAACTTGATATCTGCTCGTCATGCTCAAAGCATACGATACATCGGGACGAGTACATATCATGGCATACATGATAGATCCAATAGCTGACGCGTATGGAATCTTACTCATGCGTTGTCTCTCATCTGGTGTTGAAGGACACTGTTCCTTCGAGAGATAAATACCATGTGTCATAGGCACGAATCCTTTCTTGGATTCTTGCATGCTAAACCTTTTAAGCACCTTGTCTATGTACGTACTTTGACTTAGACCAAGAAGCCTTCTCGATCTATCTCTATAGATCTTGATTCCTAATACATAGGTGGCTTCTCCTAAATCTTTCATCGAAAAGCAGTTCCCTAGCCAAATCTTTACAGATTGCAAGGCAGGGATATCATTTCCAATAAGAAGTATGTCATCTACATACAACACTAGGAAAATGATTACGCTCCCACTGACCTTCTTGTAGACACAAGGTTCATCTTCATTTTTGATAAAACCAAACTCTTTGATTGCATCATCAAAACGAAGATTCCAACTCCGAGAAGCTTGCTTCAATCCATAAATGGATCGTTGTAGCTTGCATATCTTTCCAGCAACCTTTGGATCGACAAAACCCTCGGGCTGTGTCATGTACACATCCTTGAGCAGATTTCCATTAAGGAAAGCTGTTTTGACATCCATCTGCCAGATTTCATAATCATTAAATGCAGCTATTGCAAGTAAGATCCTTATGGATTTAACCATGGCCACTGGTGAAAAGGTTTCATCATAGTCAATACCATGAATTTGTTTGAATCCTTTTGCAACCAGCCGACCTTTATAGGTTTGTACGTTACCATCCATATCGGTCTTTTTCTTGAAAATCCATTTGCACCCTATGGGTCGTACCCCTTCAGGTGGATCAACCAAAGTCCATACTTGGTTTGCATACATGGATTCCATCTCAGATTTCATGGCCTCTTGCCATTTCTCAGAATCATTGCCCATAATAGCTTGTTGATAAGATGACGGCTCATCCTCATCAATAAGTAGTAAGTCACCTTGTTGAGTCACAAGAAATCCATATCTCTGTGGCTCCCGGTGTTCTCTTACAGACCTACGCTGGGCTTGTGTCTCTTGAGCAGGTACTTCTTCCACAACAGCTTGTGGTGCCTGCTCTGCTTCCATCTCAATCTCAGGTTCAGTGTTTTCTTGTGGTTGAACTTCACTAAGTTCTATTTTTCTCCCACTGGTTTTTCTAGAAATAAATTCTCTTTCAAGAAATACACCAGTCCGAGCAACAACTACTTTGTTCTCGGTGGGATAATAGAAATAGTACCCTTTCGTTTCCTTAGGATACCCCACAAATAAACACTTATCAGATTTGGGTCCAAGTTTGTTAGTGGCGTGACGTCTAACGAAAGCCTCACAACCCCAAATCTTCATAAAAGACATACTAGGACGCTTCCCATTCCATATCTCATATGGCGTCTTTTCCACTGATTTAGATGGAACACGGTTCAGTAAGAAAATCGATGTTTCTAGAGCGTGTCCCCAAAACGATATCGGAAGATCTGCATGACTCATCATTGATCTAACCATGTCTAACAAGGTTCGATTTCTCCTCTCGGATACACCATTCCATTGTGGAGTATACGGAGGAGTGAGTTGTGGGACTATCCCACACTCCTTTAGATAGTCATGAAACTCTTGGCTTAAGTATTCACCTCCTCGATCTGATCGAAGGATTTTGATACTTTTGCCAAGTTGGTTTTGTACTTCATTCTTGAAATCTTTGAACTTTTCAAAGGTTTCATGTTTATGTTTCATTAGGTACACATACCCATATCTACTGAGGTCATCAGTAAATGTAACGAAGTATTGAAAACCACCTCTAGCTTGTGTACTTATTGGTCCACATACATCACTATGTATTAGTCCCAATAAAACATTTGCCCTTTCAACATGTCCCTTGAAAGGGGCTTTAGTCATCTTGCCCATTAAACAAGATTCGCATGTTTCATATGATTCAAAATCAAATGAATCTAATACTCCATCCTTATGAAGTTTAGATATGCGGTTCTCGTTTATGTGGCCCAAGCGACAGTGCCAGAGATAAGTCGGATTACAATCATTATTTTTAATCCTTTTAGTATTTATGTTATAGATAGGCATATCAAGATTTAATACATAAAGACCATTCACCATTTGTGCACTAGCATAAAACATATCATTTAAATAAATAGAACAACAATTGTCCTTTATTATAAATGAAAAACCATACTTGTCCAAACAAGAAATAGATATTATGTTTTTAGTAATAGAAGGCACAAAATAACAATCTTTCAAAATCAGTGATAAACCAGAAGGTAAAGCTAAATGATAATCTCCTATAGCTAATGCAGCAACTCTTGCTCCATTTCCAACTCGGAGATCAACTTCACCTTTTGCCAATGTCCTACTCCTTTTGAGATCCTGCACATTTACACAAATGTGAGATCCACATCCAGTATCTAATACCCATGATGAAGAAGTAGATAAATTGACTTCTATAACAAAAATACCTGAAGCGGAAGTCACACTTCCTTTCTTTAGATCCTCCAGATATACTTTGCAGTTTCTTTTCCAATGGCCGGTCTCACCGCAATGGAAACAGTTCCCTTCCTTTGCTATCCCTCCCTTTGGCTTCAGTGCATAAGACTTTGGCTTAGATTTAGCAAAGACCTTCTTTGCTTTCTTGTTGCCTTTAGCTTTGGCCCTTCCTTTGCCCTTATTCACAATAAGGACATTTGTGGCCTTAGTCTTCTTAGTATTTGCTTCATATGTTCTCAACATACCAAGCAACTGTGGTAGAGTCTTTTCCATGTCAGTCATATTGTAATTTACTACAAATTGACTGAAGCTTTCAGGCAACGATTGCAAGATCACATCGGTGGCCAACTCTTGGTCCAATGGAAAACCTAGCTTGTCCAGATTCTCAATGTACCCAATCATCTTGAGCACATGAGTTCCAACTAAGCTTCCTTCTACCATCCTGCACTGGAATAACGCTTTAGAGACGTCATACCTCTCTTGTCTAGCTTGCTGTTGGTACAACTGCTTTAAGTGTTCGATCATATCGAACGCCTCCATTTCCTCATGTTGCTTCTGAAGCTCAGAGTTCATGGTGGAAAGCATGAGGCACCAACATCAAGTGCGTCACTCTGATGCTTCTTGTAAGCATCCTTTTCGGTTCTAGTAGCCGTTAGGGGAGGTTCCTCAGCGGGTAAGGGTTCCTCTAGGACATATTGTTTCTTTTCTTGTTTGAGGACTATCCTCAAGTTCCTATGCCAGTCTAGGAAATTCGTCCCATTTAATTTGTCCTTCTCAAGGACCGATCGCAGTGATAAAGTGCTAGTAACGTTGTTAGTTGCCATGGATATCTACAATATAAATATGCAAAATAAGTTTATGATTTAAATCATTTAACATGGTCTTATATTAAATGATTCTCCCACTATTTTGTTAGAAAAATATCAACCCTCGAAACCTTTAGTGGGCCAAGATCCATATTTCACTTAATCTTGAGTTAGCTTTGGCTAATCGCCCAAGACTCGGTTATTTAGGTAGACAACACTTTGTCAATTACATCACATATAATTCTTGGATAGTTGGACGAACAACACTTTGTTCAATTCATCAAATGAATTATAATCCAACCCATGCCTCTAGGTTCCCAATCCTATTGAGATAACCTAGTTAAGTCGTACCCAATTAAAGTATAACGGATATCACTTTTATCCTTTCGCGCCTTACTAAGATTGCCACGGTGCTTTGCTTTGGCAAACCCACACATGTACAATCGAAGTTATTGACGAGTACTTTTATTTTGGAAGGCATCTAAAACTTACTATTTTAGAGGGATTTATTGATCTCATGATTAATTTGATAATTTAAAATATGTCCACTACATATAGTTGTATACATATCTACATATATGTGTAATACTATTATCAAACTAAAACATAAGATAAATCATGCATCAACATACATAATTAAACGTGACATGGTTATAGCCCCTACTAATGATTTTCTCAAGCCAATGAGAAAATCCTATGAGTCAACCTAAGGTAACTTCACAAGCACCTTCCTTGGCTCCAATTTGTGAATGGCCTCCTCATCCCGGCACGATGCTCCATCTCCATTGATCACCATCAATAAAATAAACTACACTTTTTACAAGATATAGAATTCCTCGATTCACATTCGAGGGGAACATAGGGGAGGGATTACATATAGAATGAAGTAGAGAAAGGCACGACACGCAGGTCGTATTATAAATTACAAACATCCACAAATCCTATCTAATAGGTCAAAGGGCTATAACCATGCACCATGCTCAAACAACACATAAAGCATGCATTAACATTTAATTAATTAAATTCTAAACATTTTAAATTTAATTCTAATTAAAACTGTAAAATAATTTTTTTTTTTTTTTTTGAAAAATTATCGTACGCTCGGGACATCACATGCCACGAACTAAAGCGACTAAAACACGAACCACCATGGTTCGAACTAAAAGGCCCACGGCTGGACCAATAGTGGGCCTAGGGTTCGAAACCCTAGCCCATGGCCGAGCCATGGTCCATGCGGCGGCTTGGGTGCGGCGCTGCTAGGGTTCCAAACCCTAGCCGCCTTGCACCATGTTGATTCTATCGAGCCAACTTGCACCTTTTCAATACTTTATCGAGCCAATAGAGTTCAAAACCCTAGATAGTGCGACGGCTTGACCCATGCTCGAGCCAGGGTCCGAACCCTAGCCCTTAAGCGGCGGCCGAGAGGCTTATGTGACTAGGGTTCAAAACCCTAGCCTATTGGAAGCGGCGGCCGAGCCATGGTGACTAGGGTTCGAAACCCTAGCACCTAGGTGGCGTCGGCCGTGAGCCATACTCGAGCTAATGTTCCGGTTTTTTATCACGAATTATCATATATTTCGATCCGTCAATTATATCATATATATTATCATACGATGATTTTCACAAAATCGATTTTTCCATATCATATATGAAAATACAGTTTTAAATAGCATGCAATATAAATTCTAACATGATTAAACTATTTAACCACATAAATCCGATATGAGCCTTGAACCTGGCTCTGATACCACTGTAAGTAACCCCATGAGCATACAACGCAGCGGAATAAAATTTTGGGATTACAAACCAGCGATCTATACATAGGGATTCATATCGGATTAGAGAATTACAAGTGTCTTACCCTTGTAGCGCGTTTGAAGCAGAATCCACGGAGCTGCACCACGTCCTACGCCTTCTCCGAGTCACTAAGCAAAACTCGATTGGTTTTGCCTCAACGGTATCCACATGATCAAATCGGGTGAAGGGATGGATTAATAACACGTTGCTAGACAAGTTATTAATCCGATACACGAAGCTAACTCGATTCACAATCGAAGATGGCACGAAAAACCACCAAGAACCACACGGCTATGATAGAGCCGAGAGTTCAACTTGGTGCGGCCGAGAGCTTTCTTTGGGTGGCTAGGTTTTGATATTTTGATCTTGTCTTACAATAAAACACCATGCAATCATATTAAATATGATTAATTAAAGGCTTTCTTACAGCTTCATGGGCTTAAGCCCATGATTTAATTAATCCTTATGATTATTAATTAAGACTCCTCTTAATTATTTAATTCATCCCATGAATTTAATTTCCCTTCTCGATTTAATCTTTTGTGCGACCCGATAGGATCTCGTAATGTTGGCAGTGACATAAAATCTCATTTTATGTCGCAAGCATCGAGCGGTATCTAGCAACACATCGATGCTACCCAAATTACGAGAATGTCAATGACTCGACATAACCTTTAGAACTTGTGATAATATTAATCATGTAACTTAATCCCTTTGTCCTTTGTGTTTAGATTGAACACGAGTCATGGAATAGTCATACTCGTATATCCAATCTTTATTTCTTGATCCCAAGTAGAACTAGAATAAACGAATAAGCTCGATATCTCATATCGACTCATTCGAGCATGGCCATGCATTTTAGTTCTCACTTGATCAAGGGCCAAACACATCTCCTGTTATATAGGAGGGACAAATCCTATCTCGATCAGTCAACATCCCTCTACATAATTCGTAGTGTATCCAATAGTCGCCTTTATAGATTACCCTGTTACGGGTAACGTTTGACGATATCAAGATACATAACTCCTTATGTTGGGATCTCTGATGATCACAAGTCGTAAGGATTACATACATTATTATCACTATGAGAATTGCATATGACGATCATATAACTATCCATGTTGCATTCTCATGGTGGGTCTGTCCAGTACATCGTTCTCTAACATGTACCCTTATGTTGATTTGATATCTCATATCAATGAACAATTCATCGATCAACATATACTAGTCTCTACGTATTATCATTATCCCTATTCATGATAATACTTGACTAGGGACATCTTTAAGAATAATACAATATTATTCTAAGGACATTAACATATATATTAATTCACAATGCACAGTTAAAAGAATAATATATAATAATGAATTGTCATTCATAAATCCATAAACATTGTATGTCTTAAACAATCATCTAATGACTTGTCTTAGGGCATATCCCAACATCATACACTTGGGCTCAAGCAATCAGGGCGGACCGGTGCTAATAAAATGCCAAGGCCACCTACACTTGGGTTTGAGCAATCATACACTTGGGCTTTAGCAATCAGGGAGGACCTGTGATGATATTTTGTCAAGGCCTCATACACTTGGGCTTAAGCAATCAGGGCGGACCTATGCGAATAAAATGCCAAGGCCTCATACACTTGGGCTTGAGCAATCAGGGCGGACATGTGCTGATATTTTGCCAAGCCTCATACACTTGGGCTTAAGCAATCAGGGCAGACCTGTGCTAATAAAATGCCAAGGCCTCTTACACTTGGGCTTGAATAATCAGGGTGGGCCTGTGCTAATAAAATGCCAAGGCCTCGTACACTTGGGCTTGAGCAATCAGGGCGGACCTGTGCTAATAAAATGCCAAGGCCTCATACACTTGGGCTTGAGCAATCAGAGCGGACCTGTGCTGATATTTTGCCAAGGTCTAATATACTTGGGCTTAAGCAATCAGAGCGACCTGTGCTAATAAAATGCTAGGGCCTCATACACTTGGGCTTGAGTAATCAGGGCGGACCTGTTGATGTGACTAGAAATAGACACTTCTACTGCGCCTAATTGTCTACGATTTGGTATGTTTTGATGGATAATTTGATACATATGCTACCTAATCGTAAATTTGTGTAATTGTAGGGAAATCCAAGAAATCGAGCTAACAAAGGCGAATAAGGATCAAGCAATGCATTGGAGTTGACAAGGGATCAAAGTGGACCAAGAAAAAGTCATGAAAATTAATTGAGGAGCTCGATCAATCGCCCAAGAAGAGCTCGATCGATCGAGCAAAGCAGAAAAATTAACCACCAAAATTACGAGTGCTCGATCGATCGGCAAGATGAGCTCGATCGATCGGGAGTGGCAGAAATTTGGCGATCAATCGAGAGAAGTGCTCGATCGAACGACAGCCGAGTTTTGGAAATATCGGAGTCTTGATTTCTTTCCTTTTTGCTTGGACTCTAACCTACTAATTAGCCTCATAACCTCTATCAATCGAGAATATCAGCCTCTTAGACATATATTCAGACTATTATTCATATTGGAGACTTAGAATAAAAATTTACTTTGAAGTTTTGAAGACGGATTGAAGAATCGACACAAAGGCGGGATTGCAACATCGACGAGTGGCGACTATTCTAGTTTGTCTTAGTTTTTGTTTATGATTTACATACACTATTTTATTGTTTTTGCATTGATTATGAGTAGCTAAACTCATCCTCTTGGTTGAGGAAGACAAAACCATTGGGATTTAATTTATTCAAGAGATTGTTGTTTTGAATTGGTGATTTTTATTGAATATCATAAGTTTTCTTTTATTCATGCCATGATTGTGTTGTTGATTGTTAGATTAGCTACCTAATGATTTTTCATACAATCTAATGCTAAGTTTGATATCAAATCCGTAATTGTTTGATTAATTGAATTTGTGAAGCAACTAGGATTGATAATTCTCTGCTGTTGAGGTTATTAAATTCCTAGGGAAAACTTTTGACTAGATTAAACATAAACTGCTGTTGGTTATGTTGTTTAGCTTCACCAATCCTACTTGTCCATATGCTATCGTTAGTTTAAATCTTAACTGTTGTTGTTATGATTGATTAATCGATAAGGGTTAAATTTGGATGCTGTTTTCGATTTAACTAAACTTAAGGTGAGATAGGAATCAAATCTTCAATGGTGAATATTCATGCATAAAAATTACATATGTGAGAAAATCGATGAATGAATAAACGAATTCCAATGGTAGCGTCGACCGAAACCAAGATCTCTCTTTAATTGATTTATTCCTAATTTATTTCAACCTTGCATCCTACATAATTTTAGAATATTACTACTCTCAAAACCCCCCTATTTTGATACTTGTTAGCACAAAGATACTCATTTCCCTGTGGGATCGATCCCTACTTACACTGCTACATTAATTTGTTGTTAACTGAGAGGGTTAATTTGGGCGTACACGATAAGCGCTACCAAAGTTTGGCGCCGTTGCCGGGGAAGGCATTGTATTTTTGTGCTAATTTTTTTAACTACTAGATATTGCTATTTGTCTTCCTATACTACTCTTGTTTATTCATGCACACAGGATATCATTCAGAGGGAGACGAATACCAATACGATTCTGAGATTGAAAGAACCCTACATCGACGTAGGAGAGATACTCGTAGGAGACAAGAAGAAGACGAACGAATTACTATGGCAGAGGACCAGAGTCTGAGACAGCTAGCAAATCCTAACTTGGATCAACAGCCCCTCTGCATTACTTTTCCTACTCTTGCTACTAATATCAATTTTGAATTAAAGTCTGGTTTAATACATCTCTTACCCTCGTTTCATGGTCTTGCAGGTGAAGATCATCATAAACACTTAACGGAATTTCATGTAGTTTGCACCACCATGAAACCAACTGGGATCACTGAGGAACAAATCAAGCTGAGAGCCTTTCCTTTCTCATTAAAGGATGCTGCGAAGGATTGGTTGTTCTATCTACGTTCCGGCTCGATCACTACATGGAACGATTCGAAGAGGATCTTTCTTGAAAAATATTTTCCAGCATCAAGAGCCGCAACATAAGGAATGAGATCTACAGCATTAGGCAATTCACTGGGGAAACACTTCACGAATATTGGGAACGTTTCAAAAAGTTGTGTGCAAGCTGTCCACAACATCAGATAAGTGAACATCTCCTCATTCAATACTATTATGAAGGTTTGTTGTCTAGTGACAGGAATCTAGTAGATGCTGCAAGCGGTGGAGCTTTTGTAGATAAAACACCGGAAGAGGCGAGGAATTTGATAGCTAACATGGCAGCCAATTCACAGCAATTTGGCAACTTTAGGGCGGAACCACCTCAAAGGAAACAAACTGAGGTAAACGCATCTAACCTTGAACAACAATTAATTAGTTTAACCTCTGTTGTTCGACAGATGTAAGGTGGGAATGGGCAAAATGTTAAACCATGAGGGATTTGCTTAGAGATGAGTCATGCAACGACTCATGTCCTTCACTTCAAGAACCACCCAGTGAGCAAGCAAACGCTGCGGGCGGATTTTCGGGACAACCACAACGAAGATATGACCCTTTTTCTAGCACTTACAACCCAGGATGGAGGGATCATCCAAACTTGAGATATGGGAACCAAGCGGAACCACAAATGCAATCTAGTCCGCCACCCTACTGACCACCATTCCAAAGGCCACAACAAAATTCTCAATTCCCTACTACTACAGATAGACTTGAGAATATTGTTCAAGATTTTGCTCATAATGTTACTAAATTTCAACAGGAGACAAGGGCGAGCATTCAAAGTTTAAACACTCAAGTGGGACAACTTGCAACCAATCTTAATCGGCTGGAAGCTCAAGGATCCCATAAATTACCCTCCCAGCCAGTGATGAATCCACGAGAGAATGCAAGCGCCATTAAGCTAAGGAGTGGTAAGGAATTGGAAGAACCGGAGAAGTTGGAAATCCAGCATACTACACAAGAGGAGGAACAAAAACATGAGCACAAGGGAAAGGAATCTACACAAGAGGAGGAACCTCAAGGTAAGTCTCCTCCACCTTTTGAATATAAAAATGAACCCCCTTTTCCTCTTGCTTTTCAGGATAGTAGGAAAGATGAGAACATCAAGGATCTCTACAACACCTTTCGAAGATGTGAAGTGAATATTCCACTGTTGGACGCTATTAAGCAAGTACCCCACTATGCAAAATTCTTGAAGGAATTATGCACTGCCAAGCGTAAGCAAAAATTGAAGGGATGCCAAAAAGTTGAGTTATGGGAGAACATCTCCGCTGTTATTCAAAGGAAGATCCCCACCAAGTGCAAGGACCCAGGTATGTTCACTATCCCATGCACAATTGGTAACACACGCCTAGAAAAAGGCATGCTAGATTTATGAGCATGGATAAATGTCATGCCATATTCTCTTTATGCTTCATTAAATCTAGGACCTTTAAGTGAAACTAGGGTGGTTGTCCAATTAGCGGATAGGTCTAATGCATACCCAAAGGAATTCTAGAGGATGTATTGGTGAAAGTAAATGATTTGGTCTTCCCCACGGATTTTTATGTGCTTGATATGGCAAATGGTGACAATAGTAGCCCCATATTGTTGGGAAGACCATTTTTGAAGACTTCTAAGACTAAGATAGATGTTCATAGTGGCACACTCACTATGGAATTTGATGGTGAGGTCGTTAAATTTAATATACATGACGCCATGAAATATCCTTGTGATGATGATGATATTGTTTATTCTATCGATATTATTGATTACTAGTCCCAAGGTTTCTTTGAGCTTGCAGGTAAAGAGAAATTGGAGATAGCCCTAACAACACCACTCACCCATCATGAGGAAGAGTTGTCACTTGGTGACGAAGTAGAGAAAGCAGTCATCACCTTGGATACTACCCCTGAGATACAAGGTAACGTTTCATTTATTTCATTTCCCATTTCTAACACTAGGCCACTACCTTCTGTATCACAGGCACCCACTATTGAGTTGAAGCAGCTACCAGGCCACCTAAAGTATGTATTCCTTGGAGAAGGAGATACACTACCGGTGATCATATCTAGCAAGTTGGGAGTTGACCAAGAGGAGGAACTTATTCAAGTGCTCAAAGATCACAAAACCGCCATTGGATGGACAATCGCGGATATTAAAGGAATAAGCCCTTCTACATGCATGCATAGGATCCTACTTGAAGATGGAAGTAAGCCCACACGCCAACCGCAAAGAAAACTAAACCCACCGATGATGGAAGTTGTGAAGGAAGAGATCCTCAAACTCCTAGCCGTTGGAGTGATATACCCAATTTCTGACAGTCAATGGGTGAGCCCAATCCAAGTGGTACCAAATAAGACTGGCATCACATTGGTGAAAAACAAGGATAATGAACTGGTCACCACCCGCATTCAAAATGGATGGAGAGTTTGCCTCGACTATCGAAAGCTAAATGTCGTGACCCGAAAGCATCACTTTCCTTTACCTTCATTGATCAAATGCTTGAAAGGTTAGCATGTCACTCTTACTATTGCTTTATTGATGGATATTCTGGTTATTTTCAGATTGTTATTGCCCCGTAGGATCAAGAAAAGACAACATTTACATGCCCCTTTGGAACTTTCGCTTATAGACGCATGCCCTTTGGACTTTGCAACGCACCGGCCACCTTTCAACGGTGTATGGTTAGTATATTTTTCGAGTACACCGAGCATATATTAGAGGTTTTTATGGATGACTTTACTGTTTATGGTGACTCCTTCAATACCTATTTAACTAACCTTACACTTGCCCTTAACCGTTGTATTGAAACTAACCTTGTGCTCAATTCTGAAAAATGTCATTTTATGGTGGAGCAAGGTATAGTGTTGTGTCATGTTGTTTCTTCCAAAGGTATGGAGGTAGACAAAGCAAAAATTGACATAATTCAAACTTTACCCGACCCTATTTGTGTTCGGGATGTGCGGTCCTTTCTTGGCCATGCAGGTTTCTATAGGAGATACATCAAGGGCTTCGCAAAGATTGCATCACCATTATGCAAACTGTCGCAAAAGGAAGTTGTATTCGAATTTGATGAAGCATGCAAGACGGCCTTTGACACATTGAAAACATCTTTGACGTCTGCACCCATCATCCAACCACCTGACTAGACCAAGCCATTTGAGATAATGTACTATGCTAATGACTATGCTGTGGGAGCTATCTTGGGTCAAAGAATTGGAAAAGTTTCTCATGTTATCTACTACGCATCCAAGACCTTGAACGAAGCCCAACTCAACAACACCACTACGGAAAAGGAGTTTTTAGCTATTGTTTTTGCTCTTGAAAATTTTAGATCATATTTGCTTGGTACTAAAGTTGTTGTTTTCTCTGATCATGCAGCACTTAGGTATTTGATGAAGAAGAAAGAAGCAAAGCCACGGCTGATACGATGGATCTTACTATTGAGCGAGTTTGATTTGGAGATCCAAGATAAAAAGGGGACTGCAAACACCATATCAGACAACTTGAGACGTCTACCACACATCGATGATGAACTTTGCCTAAAAGAAGAATTTCCTGACGAGCATCTTTTCTCCAATCATGCAAAATTCCCGTGGTACGCTGATATTGTTAATTATTTGGCTACTAATCAATTTCCTGCTGATATATCTAGGGCCAAGAAAGCGAAGATCAAAAGCGATGCTAAGTACTATATATGGGACGATCCATATCTTTGGAAGCACTGTACAGACCAAGTCATTAGACAATGCGTCCCTGACAATGAGGTAATTTCAATACTTAAATTTTGTCATGCTTATGCATGTGGAGGACACTTTGGAGTCAAGAGGACTTCAAGAAAAGTAATGTGGTTTCTTCTGGCCATCCCTGTTTTGAGACACACATACATTTGGCAAGTCATGCACTGAATGTCAAAAGACAGGTAACATTTCTCAACGCAAGGAGATGCCCCAACAACCCATACTCATTTGTGAAATTTTCGACGTATGGGGCATCGATTTCATGGGACCTTTTCCTATCTCTTATGGTAATATATATATATTTTACTTGCATCGACTATGTTTCAAAATGGGTGGAAGCCATAGCCACCCGGACTAATGACTCTATCGTAGTTGCAGCATTCTTGAAACACAACATTTTCTCTAGGTTTGGAGTCCCAAGGGAAATCATCAGTGACAGAGGCACTCATTTTTGCAATAGGACGGTGGTAAGTTTGTTGAAGAAATATCATGTAACACATAAGGTTTCCACTTCCTACCAACCTCAAACAAATGGTCAAGCCGAAGTGTCCAATCGAGAGGTCAAATCCATCTTAGAGAAGACTGTAAACCCTACGACGAAAGATTGGAGCTTACGTTTGGACAATGCGCTATGGGCATATCGCACAGCATATAAGACACCCATAGGTATGTCTCCTTTTCGAATAATCTTTGGCAAACCATGCCATCTTCCTGTAGAATTAGAGCATAGGGCATATTGGGCTATCAAGAACTTGAACATGAAGCTGGATGCAAGTGGTGAGCATAGGAAGTTGCAGCTGCAAGAATTGGAAGAGATCCGAAATGATGCGTATGCAAGTTCAAAAATTTATAAAGAGAAGACAAAGGACTTTCATGATAAGATGATCTCGAGAAGGACATTCGAAGTTGGTCAAAAAGTCCTACTCTATCACTCACGCCTTCGACTATTTCCGGGTAAGTTACGTTCTAAATGGAATGGCCCTTATCTAGTTACCAATGTTTCTTCTTCTGGTGCAGTGGAAATTCAAAGCTTAAACACAACGAAGAAATTCAAGGTGAATGGCCATCGACTGAAACACTATTACGTGGGAATGCAAGACGAGGGAGCAATTAAATTGGCACTCGAAGACCCACCTGAGGTCGACTGATCATGAAGGACTGGAGTCGGGCCACCGACGTTAAACAGAGGCGGTGCTTGGGAGGCAACCCAAGGGGAGTTAGTTTCCCTTTCTTCTTATTTTTTATTGCTTTATTAGTTAGACTTTTCTCTTTTCTTGTATTTTTGCCTTACATTGGGGACAATGTAAGATTTAAGTATGGGGGAGAGATTAGTGGTGTGTTATTGCTTTATTATTATAAAATACAAAAAAATCAAAATTTTGAAAATGAGCTTATAGTTAGTAATGAACACATGCTCAGAATCACTAGCCCATGATGAAACCTAATTGATGGCATGCATGCTTTTGAACATAGGTGAATTGTTAACCTTGGAACACTTTGAACTCTAATGCAAAGTGTGCTTTGACTTAGTAATTGAATATTTTGAGCACGGATCCGTCATGACTTGTGAAGTATGCATATCTTAGTGAAGGTTGTGTGAATTTTGTGATAGTCTTAAGAAGTCTCTAATACATGCTAGAACTAAACTACATGCTCTTTGAGGCGTATGTCTAGACTTCTTGCGAACATGAAAAGTGATATAGGCAATCTTTGATGCTTTTGAACCTTTCCAGCCGTCCATGTAAAGAAAATCAACCACTAGTACCCTTTTTGAGCCTTAATGCAAAAGAATGGTTGTATGCTAAACATACAAACGACCCCCATTCGACATTCTTTGACTAGCTTATCATCCTTCCCTAATAAGCCTAAACTATGAATTCTATCCATACCTTTGAAGGGAGTATGATGTGTTTCAGTTCACATGCACTTATGTTATCAATAATTCATATATGTTTTGTGAGCTTTATTGTCAAAAGAATGAAATGCATGAAAGAAAAGGGGATACCTTGAAAAGAATGAATACAGATATGACTCCAAGGGGAGCCAAGGCACAAAAGAGAAAAAATGATTAAAGTTTACATTACAAAAAATCATGCAAGAAGAGAAGCTAATTATTGTGCATATCATTATACTCTCTTGTTTGATACACTTTTCCCTTTCGTTCATAAGCCAATACCTAGGTCAAGCTACAAGCTAATAAAGAGCTACTTGATTTGTGTCTGCAAGTGGCTAAGATAGTGGAGAAGAGTGTGCAAGTGAGCTTATACTTGTATTGGTTACAACTTAAACTATTGTAGGTTTACATTTGTTGGATCTATAATTTGCATATGACATTTGTTTATGACCACACACGCACGTTCACTGCTTTGTTAAGTATGAAATGTTTAGGGATTGAACTTGTTCCACTGTTAACTTTTCACCGCCTTTCATTACTATGCATGTTTTTAAAATTGTTGAGGCATTAAAATTGAGGACGAGTTAATTTGTTATGATGCTATGAGCCAGCAAAAAGATTGTAGTTTTGTATGATATTACTCGAGGTCGAGTAAAGTTTAAGTTTGGGGGTATTTGATGTGACTAGAAATAGACACATCTACTGCGCTTAATTGTCTATGATTTGGTATGTTTTGATGGATAATTTGATATATATGCTACCTAATCGTATATTTGTAATTATAGGGAAATCCAAGAAATCGAGCTAAAAACGTGAATAAGGATCAAGCAATGCATTGGAGTTGACAAGGGATCAAAGTGGACCAAGAAAAATGCATGAAAATTAATTGAGGAGCTCGATCAATCGCCCAAGAAGAGCTCGATCGATCGAGCAAAGCAGAAAAATTAACCACCAAAATTTACGAAGTGCTCGATCGATTGGCAAGATGAGCTCGATCGGATCGGGAGTGGCAGAAATTTGGCGATCGATCGAGAAAAGTGCTCGATCGAATCGACAAGCCGAGTTTTGGAAATATTGTAGTCTTGATTTCTTTCCTTTTTGCTTGGACTCTAACCTACTAATCAGCCTCCTAACCTCTATAAATCGAGAATATCAGCCTCTTAGACATATATTCAGACTATTATTCATAGTGGAGGCTTAGAATAAAAATTTACTTTGATGTTTTGAAGACGGATTGAAGAATCGACACAAAGGCGGGATTACAACCTCGACGAGTGGCGACTATTCTAGTTTGTCTTAGTTTTTGTTTATGATTTAGATACACTATTTTGTTATTTTTGCATTGATTATGAGTAGCTAAACTCATCCTCTTAGTTGAGGAAGACAAAACCATTGGGATTTAATTTCAAGAGATTATTGTTTTGAATTGGTGATTTTTATTGAATATCATAAGTTTTTCTTTTATTCATGCCATGATTGTGTTGTTGATTGTTAGATTAGCTACCTAATGATTTTTCATACAATCTAATGCTAAGTTTGATATCAAATCCGTAATTGTTTGATTAATTGAATTTACGAAGCAACTATGATTGATAATTCTCTGCTGTTGAGGTTATTAAATTTCTAGGGAAAACTTTTGACTAGATTAAACATAAACTGCTATTGTTTATGTTGTTTAGCTTCACCAATCCTACTTGTCCATATGCTATCAGTAGTTTAAATCTTAATTGTTGTTGTTATGATTGATCAATCGATAAGGGTTAAATTTGGATGTTGTTTTCGATTTAACTAAACTTAAGGTGAGATAGGAATCAAATCTTCAATGGTGAATATTCATGCATAAAAATTACATATGTGAGAAAATCGATGAATGAATAAACGAATTTCAATGGTAGCGTCGACCGAAACCAAGATCTCTCTTTAATTGATTTATTCCTAATTTATTTCAACCTTGCATCCTACATAATTTTAGAAAATTACTACTCTCAAAACCCCCCTATTTTGATACTTGTTAGCACAAAGATACTCATAGGGATGGCAACAGGTCGGGTCTGGGACGGGTTTGGCCAATACCAGGACCCGCCCCGGCTAAAAAAAAACCCAGGACCCGCCCCGCCTCGCCAACAGGACCCGCCCCGCCCCTCCCCGCAGAGACCCGCGAACCCGTTTCGTTTTTTTTTTTCATGCTGCTTATGGCAGAGAAACAGCGGTAAATCGAGTTTTATATCTGAAACTTAATAATATATGCAACTGTGGCATTTCAAAATCAAACCAACTTAAAATTATTAAATAAGATCTAAATACAACACCATAACACCACAAATTTAGAGGGACTTAAATCATTTAATGCCCTCAGTCTACCAGTTCTTGGGCCATCATGAACACCATGATTGTCCAGCTCAACTTCACAATATTCCTCATCCACGGGACATTTATTATGGTAGATTATCATATTCTTCATCATCTTCTTCCTCATCAAACAATGAAGGACAAGCTGATAAACCAACTACAGTTGAACAAGCACCTATAAGTCAAAAATGTAGATTGTGTAAACTTTAAAGCATATAATATAATGAGAAATATTTATGCACTTTATTTACCTTTCACATCATTCCACAACCAACGACGAGAACACATTAAAGCCTCCACAGTTCTTGGATGAAGCCTACTACGATGAGGACCAATCAATCTTCCACTACTACTAAAAGCAGATTCAGATGCAACTGTTGAAACAGGAATAGCTAAAACATCCCTTGCCAACTTCTGTAAATTGGGATATTTAACTCCATTTGTCTTCCACCAACTGAGAATATCAAACTCTAGAGTTCTTGGTAAGACATTTTCTCCTAAATACATATCCAACTCTGAAGTTTGGGACGCTGAAGTAGTAGAAGTGGAACCTATAATTGAAGCCGCAAACTGATCAAACATATCTAAAGAATCATCTATTTGACCAATAGAACTAGAGACAAGAGATAATGATGTCGTCCCCACCGTTCTTGAACCACCAACCCTCGATTGGTAATCAACAAACAAACTATAACAACTTTCTCGAATCTCATCTATCTTCAATTGTGATCTTTCTCCATAAATTATAGGGAAGTAAAACTCAACAAGTTTCATTTTATACCTAGGATCTAAAACAGCAGCAACACTCATCATGACATGGCAAACATCCCAGTATTTTTCATACTTTTCCAACATCTTTTTCGCCATACATTGGATTATAATCTTTGGACTCTTCACCCACTCATATATCTTTAATTTGATATCACAAATCTTTGGAAAATAAAAATTAGAAGTGGGATAGAGTGTACCAGAAAACATCTCAGTCACTTGATAAAAAATTTTCAACTTCTCACAAATTTCCATTGCATTCTCCCAATCTTCAAAACTTGGTAAGCTTTTGTAATTTTTCTCTCGAGATTTAACTCTTGGAAACACATCCCTATATATGATTGCTGTTTCTAACATCAAATAAGTTGAATTCCAACAAGTTTTACAATCAAGAGACAGTCTCTTACCACAAGCAACATCATTAGACTTTGATGGATATCCATTTTTTTTGGTCGCTTATTACAAGTCTTGTCATAGTGCTTTTTCAAATGAGTGGTTCCATGACTTGGTGGAGCTTTGAGATGGGCTTTTCAATAATTACATTAGCATACTGGACATTCTCAACCACCAATCTTCTAAAATGGTTCCAAACCTCAGATATATGTTTTCTCTTACCAATACTTTGAGAAATATTATCATCTCCAACATCCATCATTGTATTACTTTCTTGGATATTAATGGATGGTTGAGAATTGTCTCCTCCTCCAGAATCCATCTTTTGATAGTAATCAAAACTGCAGAAAAGTATATATATGCAAATATGCAATGCACATTCAAGAATCAATAATAAGCAAATCTGTAATGCACATTCCCTAGTTTTGCCTAACTTTGTCAGTAAAGTTACACTGCTAATAAGCAAGCTAGCATTCAGATATACACTCTTTATGGCAGAAATTTGGCTATGTTAAGCAAGAACATAAATTTGTTTTGAAGCAAGATTCGACTTTTCATCCCAAGGCAGACCCATGATTTTGGTCGAACAGGCAAAGATGGATTGAGAGAGCGTCTCTCAATTAAGTACTGGATGTGAAACGAGGAAATTTTGAGAAATATTATATCTAAAATTTCGAATATTTCTGGTATGAGGTCAATAGAGCCCATGATGGTGTATTCCTATTCTACCAGTAATCTTCTTTTAAACGAGTAACAAGAAAAAAATCATCCAACAAAATAAAACAAAAGAAGACACAAGCCACTAAAATCATAATAAAATGTTTTCATAGAATCTTACCTGAGTTACCTCACAGATGAAACTGGACATGGAAGCCCTGAATATGATTTGAGAAAGATAGAGAGATGTGTGCGACGGACGACGGAGGGAAGGGGATCTGTGCCACGGACGACGGAGGAAGGGCTGTCTGGGATGACCGATGTAAAGAGGGAGTGGCGTCGCGCTGTCGCGTTGGAAACTTGGAGCTGCGGCTGCGGCTGCGGCTTACAGAGTTACAGACGAGAACGAGAGTTTAGGACTTAGGGCAAATTACAAATCCCAGGAGGATGAGAACGAGAGTTTATTTATGGGGCCTGCCCAAGTTTTGTTTTTATGAATTATATTTATCCCGGGCGGGTCCAACCAATCCCAGGACCCGCCCCGCCCCGCCCCGCATCGTAAACCCGTTGACCGGGTTTAGACCCGCCCCGGGACCCGTTTGACCGGGTTTAGACCCGTCCCAAATGGGACGGGTTCAATACGGATCCGGGTTCAGACCCGTCCCATTGCCATCCCTAGATACTCACTTCCCTCTGGGATCGATCCCTACTTACACTGCTACATTAATTTGTTGTTAACTGAGAAGGGTAATTTGGGCGTACACGATAAGCGCTACCACCTGTGCTAATATTTTTCCAATACCTCATACACTTGGGCTTAAGCGATCAGGGCGGACCTATGCTAATAAAATGCCAAGGCCTCATACACTTGGGCTTGAGCAATCAGGGCGGACCTGTGTTGATATTTTGCCAAGGCCTCATACACTTGGGCTTGAGCAACAGGGCGGACTCGTGCTAATATTATGCCAGGGATGCCAGGACTCTGACTTGTCTGGGGCTTACGATCTGTCAGGGCATCCACTATCTGGGCTTACTCTAAATATCACATCCAAACTCCACCAACACGTCACATCCGAACTCCCGCATTAATATACCAATAAAGATCCCAAGATGGTGACATAGGGGCTTACTTCAAGATTGCATGTCCGAGCTGTAGTAACAGGGGCTTACTGCAAGATTGCACACCCGAGCTGAATTCTTGAATATGGGCTTACTGCGAGATTGCATGCCCGAGCTGGCTGAAAAGGGGCTTACTGCGAGATTGCATGCCCGAGCTGTCGTAATAGGGGCTAACTGCAAGATTGCATGCCCAAGCTGTAGTCATCGGGGCTTAATGCAAGATTACATGCCCGGGCTGGTGACACTGTCCTGAAATAGTGATAAAATAGCACTGCACAAAAATATATGTTTACGACATTCAAATATCAGTTGGACAGGAAAAACCGTAATTAAGGCATAATGACTAGCACCAAGGTCGAGGCTCATTGCTGTGGCTGAGCTGAGACCAAGCTTGTTGCACTGAGGCCGGGACGGTCGGGCTTGCCATGCTGAGGCCGAGCTTGCCACCGAGCTGAGGCGAGGTGGCCGAGCTGAGGTGGATGAGGCGAGCTCATTGTCATGGCCGAGCTGATGTGGATGAGTCCGAGCTCACATGAATGAGGTCGAGCTCACTGTTGAGGCCGAGCTGAGGCCAAACTGGGGCCGAGGTGGCCGAGCTTGGGTGGATGAGGCGAGCTCATTGTCTAGGCCGAGATGATGAGGAAGAGGCCGAGCTCACATGAATGAGGCCGAGCTCACTGTTGAGGCTGAGCTGAGGCCGAGCTGGGGTTGAGATGGCCGAGCTTGGGTGTATGAGGCGAGCTCATTGTCTAGGTCGAGCTGATGTGGAAGAGGCCGAGCTCACATGAATGAGGCCAAGCTCACTGTTGAGGCTGAGCTCACATTAATGAGGCCGAGCTCACTGTTGAGCCGAGCTGGTGCCGAGGTGGCTGAGCTGAGCCGCTGAGGCGAGCTCATTGTCGAGGCCGAGCTGAGGCCTAGGTTGCCGAGCTTGGGCCAAGGTGAGGCCTTGGTGGCCGAGCTGAGATGGCTCGATGTGGGGTATTCATTTGATCTTCGCCACTTTTACTCAATTCCAATCCTGCAACAACAACTCCTAACGCCCCAAAAAGCAAATGCTAAAGCAGCTCCATTCTCTAAAAATGTGGTTGGCTAAGGGGAAGAGGTATACCCCAGAGATATGAGGCCTGATGTAGCATATCAAGAATCATTACACTGGTGTTTCTTCGAGTGCAACCCAAAAGCATAGCAACTTTCATACAAGGCTGCACCCCATAACCAAAACCTTTCCCCCTTTCATCAAACCTACCGCCGCCGCTTACCAAAGGTTTTTCTTCTCCAGAACTTAGAAAACCCATCTCCCAACAGAGATGCAACCCTCAAACCATCCTTCTCTTCCCCATATCTCAACGTCTTGAGCTCACTTTCCCACAGAAGGCGTCAATTTGTTACCTTGTTTTTTGGTTTGATTTATAATAATAAATTTATATACGAGAAATAGACAGAACACAAGATTTTTACGCGAAAAACCCCGAGGGGAAAAAAACACGGGACCTAGTCCAGTATAAATTCCACTATAAACAAGTGAGTGATTTACATGTTCTCTTTACAAGAAATGATCTAAGAAAAGAAAATGGTGAAGGGGAAAGGCTTCGGCTGCTGCTTGTTCTTGAGGAGGAATGAGGCATGCCATCTTTTCCCCCCAAGAAAGAGGTGTTGGCATCCATCTCCTTAACCCTACTGCCTCCTGGTATTTATATGAGAATGGAGGAGACTACCTGTAACTACCTACCCAAGGTCTAGGAGACATTGTCTGATGCTGAAGGCGGGGGTCAGAGTCCCAGAGATGGGGACCACAGACAACTTGCACTCTTTATACGACTCATGCGGCTTTTAAGATATTATTTGTATACATAGATATGTTCCGTGCCTCTGATTTATGAGATCACTCCTCAAGTGGACCACATCAGGTGTCATGGGACTGCTCGAGAGTTGTGATCCAGTTCATCTCTTCATCTTCTGGAGCCAAGGGTATGACTTCCCTCGGAGCGTAGATCGGGCCTTATCCACATGCTTCAAAGGTGCCAAGTAGTATAAACCAGGAACATATTGATCAGACCGACATTGGGAAGGTTGATCTAGAGAAGACAAGATGGAAGCATTCCTGGGAACCGAGCTGAGGTCTACCTGGATGAGTGACCCGGGGTGGCCAAGGTGGAGGTCATTCTCGAGGCCGACCTGGGGTGGCAAAGGTGCAGGTCATCCTTGGGGCCGACCTAGGGTGGCCGAGATGGAGGTCATCCTCGAGGCCGAGCTGGGTTGACCGAGGTTGAGATCTTTTGGGAGGCCGACCTGGGGTGGCCGAGGTGAAGGTCATCCTCGGGGTTGACCTGAGGTGGCCTAGATATAGGTCATCCTCGAGGCCGAGCTGGGTTGACCGAGGTGAGATCTTCCTGGAGGCCGACCTGGGGTGGCCAAGGTGGAGGTCATCCTGAGGACGACCTGGGATGGCCAAGGTAGAGGTCTTGCCCAAGTCAAGTTTTTGTAGAGTCCATGCTTTTACCAGGGTAACAGTGTCTGAGGCTTGTGAGTATGATTGGAGAGACCCAAGTTGAGTGCATTGAGTATGCCTATGGTGTATTTGGCGTTGAGGCATATATATCGATACGTATATAGGTATGCCATCATTTTATGCTTGATGAGTAACTGGTTAGTGTGCCTGGTTTAGTGAATCTCTTGGAAGAGATTGTAATATCCTTGAGATTGGTAATCTCGATTGGACGATTCATTCTGAGGAATAAAATCGTGAGATGGCGATTGACTCTCTTTTAGAAGAGGTTGTCATATTTTGGAGTGAGTTAGTTCGTTGTGTTTTAATTCGATAGTTATCCTTGTACTAAATTGTTGATTTTAAGGGTATACACATGTGTGTGAGAATTTAAATGATCTTATGAGAACTTTGTCTAATATTGAATAAGAGATAATAAATTGTTAAGGTAAAAGTTGAAAGAAATCGTGGAATAAAATATTAGAATGAACTAGAAATGATTGACATCTGTGAAAATACATGTGTATAGATCTTTGAAGGATGATGTTAAAAGTATTAAAACTGTAGAAATGACAGTGTCCGAAGGTTGGTTTAGTACACCAAGAATGTCAAGTGTGTACACGAATATTAGATTTTAAATCTACCTAGCTGAATTCATACTAATTGCGGAATTTTGGATTTTTGTGATAGGACGTTTGTACTTGAATACTAATAAATGAGTATTGACAATTTTATAATAAATGAGATAGTGATGTTTATGGACATGTAAATGTGATTGGAGAGTTTAAGGATTCTTGCATCAACTCGATGTTGTTAAGTCATAACTTGAGATTGATGAGTTTGATTTCCGAACGAGAATCTAAATGACTTGATTTAAGAAATTGCATGAATGGTGTGATATGTTTCCTTAATTGGATTGATGTAACAAGACGTCATCACTTGAATTAATAATAAGTAAGAGAAGGGAAATGTAAATCGAGAATGATAGCCTGGGTGATTCCTTATGATTGGTCATGTTTGGATTCGGGATTGTTGGCCTAGTAAGATATTCGACAACATGTCGATGCTATCTTGTCTCCGTTATGATTTTGAGTTATTTGTCATTTCTGGTAGATGTGCATGTTGAAATTTCGAGGGAGGAATTTTATTAGTAGGGGAGAATTGTGATGCATGGAACTTAATTACCGTAATTAAACCGAGAAATGTGATAATTAAGAAGTAATTAAGCATGAGTGCCATTTTGTATTCGGACTCAGTTTTGAGGTAAATCGAATGAGACTAATTATTATGTTTAAACCATAATTGTTGAATCGAAGAATTCATTGTGGTAATGATGATAATTACTGATTAGAGATTCTAGGGGATTATTATCCGCTGTAGTAAGGATTGGAGTCTGGGAAACTTTAGTTTGAGGTACGAAATATAATTGAGTGGATTAAAGAAGAATCGGCAGAAGGCTCAATTCTTGTGGGATTTTCGAGTTAATAATTGGGTAATCTCATACCCCTCTCTGTTATCTTCATTGTGATAGTAATTTTGTAGAGTATGGTTATGTATAGAGACGGAATTGAGTTTTGGATTTTTAGAGATTTTTGGTTGATGTGTTATGTGAAGTATTTATTGTGTTCATGTTGTGGATTTGTGGAGTATTGGTTGTTGGGATGGTTGTTTTGGGAGTTTTTGCTCAAAAAACGCCATTTTTGGCTGAAACAGGTTGGAGTGATCGATCGCTAAGGCTGGAGCGATCGATAGCGCGTCGTTGGTCAATTTTTGAAAGCGATGAACAGTTAGAGCGATCGATCACCTGAAGCTTGGCGATCGATCGGCAAGGCTGTCGATCGATCGTTGTAGGCTCAGTGATCGATCTCCAAAAGGCAGTGGCCAAAATCCACCGAGTGGCAATCAATCGCCTGAAGGGCAGCGATTGATCACCAATGACTGATTTTTGGAAATTATTTTGCATTGCGATTTTGAAGTATGCTTCGCCCAAATCGTTTATACGATTAATCATCATGATTTGATTATACTTATGGAGGTTGAGTACGTATCTAATTATGTAATGTTGTGCACGTGATTGATTGTGAATTATGAAAATTGTGTAGCGCATAATCACTAGGTCGAGGGGCAAAGGCAGGGTTTGGCTCTTAATACTAGATTATAAGGTACGTAATGACGTGCGAGCATGTATGCGTATTGTTAATTATGAATTATGACTAATAATACTATTGAAATTGGGAACGTGATAAGTTAATGGATTGAGAATTCATGATAGAATTCATATTATTGTACGAGGTGAGTTGCGATAAATGAACTATTGTTGTGAGGGCCCAATCCTAATGTTGTGTTTAATTATCGCATAATGATTAATTTACGTAAACAACGGAAGATTTGTTTTCAAATATCTTGAAAAATAGACCATAAAATTTTTTTGCTTTTAGGTAATACATATATAATTATACTGAAATATGTAATTCCAGTTTCTCAATTCAACATGTTGCTCAACACATAAGCATACAGTAATAGAATACGTAAGATACAGATACTCGGGGCATACCCCGATAATTTAAAATGTAGTTAAAAAGTACTATGACAACTGGAACTCAGACCCAACATACCAAACCTGAGCTCGATCTTACTGAGCTCTGGTATTCTAAGATGCTTCCTCACGAGCATCCAACATCTGTCTACCTGTAACACCTGTCATGCCCGAACAACAAAAGACATGACAGCCCCCACTACGGGGGTCAGAACCCATTACGAGAAATAAATAGAATCACGTCAAAAATGATGAAGTATCATGCAATGCATAACATGTCTGAATGCGATGTATGAATAGTACAAAGAATCGAATCTCAAGATACCAAATATCGGAGTCCAAAGGAATGTATCATCAATCTATATCAAGCTCGAGCAGAGGGTGGCAGTAAACACACATTGTGCTAGGAGAATCATCATGTGTTGTGCTCGTCATCCCTCGTGTCTAGGTCCACAGCAACGCGCGTGACTACATCTGCTACCTAAACTGCCTGTCATTGACGTGCCCAGCATCCCCGACACTCAGAGTAAGTCAACTCAGTCATCATCAAGGATATCAAAGAAGAGGATATATCAATACGATATGCCCATGAATCAGCTATGCATCATATGACATATGCAACTCAATATGTCATGCAAACTCACGTGAAAGTCAATACACATCATGTAATTCACATATCATGTAGTCCAATGTATCTCAACATGTCATATAGTCACATATCATGCTCTTGTTCACAAACTCCCAACTCCTTGATGCTCCTCTTGATTCCTATCCAAATCTATGCTTGCATGCTAGATTTAAGCAAGATTTGAGGGAGAAATGTGGGGAGTGATTTTCGAATTTAAGGGAAGAGAAGGAGGAGAATTTTGTGTAGGGGAGAGAGAAGGTGTCTTCAAGAATGAAATAAATAAACAATGAAAAAGTTTTTTTAAAAAAAAAGATGGCTACTTGTTGAGATGGGGCTTTGCTTTCTAGGTGTTTTATGTAGGATTCTTGAATATTTTTAAGTCTTGTAATATATATGTGTCATGTAGTGTCCCAAAGTCATGCATGTGTAATTTTGTAGGATTTTAATGTTTTAAATCCTAATATCATATCATGTAAGGTATATATTTGAGTATGGTGCATAAATATATGCATCGATTTATATATATATATATATATATATATATATACACATTTGTGCGTCGTGGATCGGAACACCTTAATTCGAAATCTCCACTTTTAAATATCCGGGTATGCTTGAACATCGTTAATCCGGATTAATCATAATTAATTAGTAACGGTGCCTTACAATTGTGATGCCGCTATTGAGCGTGTGCTTTGAACGTGCGATGGGTAAGGGTGCCGCCGCTATTGAGCGAGCGATGTGATATGAGGATAATGTATTATGATGAGATTGTGTGATTAATTGATAAAATATAAGTAATTTTAGTAATTATTGTGATGATAAATTGTTCATTACAATAGAGCTAATGATTATGAATGTGAGTACAATAACTCATTATTGATGATTTAATTGATTTTGGAGTTGATGATTCTAGATATCGTGAGATCATGAACAACTTGGGACTTGTCTCATGGTTCAGGGAGTATTGGTTTAATTACAGCATTATATCTTGTAAATTATTAACTGTGTGTACAATAATATTGAGATTATGTTGTTCGTATGCTCACCCTTTGTGGGGGCTGTTTCTGTGGAAACAGGTGGACATGTAGACATGAACGTCATTGATTTGAAGAAAATGAGTTTGGGCTGGTGCAGGAGGATACTCTTGGGAGTGAGGTATTGTGATATCCCTGAAATGATTATATGCATTTGGGCATTAATTATGTTTATGTGGTAATTATGGTGTTAATTAATTTAGTGTGAGAATTAATTAATATGGGAAATGCTTAAGTCACACGTGGACGTGACCTGGTAATGCATTTCAGGGCGCATGTGATGCATGTTGGGAAGTTGGGTGTTGGCATGTTTAATTGTGGAGGATAAAGATTGTTTTGGTGAAACATGTTTTAATTGAGATTATGGTGCATTTTTGTAAAATGCTTTAAAATATCATGTTGAGATATTTTATACATCATGCTAATTATTGGGGTACATGTTTTATTTAACCCCCCACTTATACCCCACTACCCCCCACCCCCCCACCCCCCCACCCCCCGCCATCACTCTTTACCAATCAATTTCACTTTCCCAACCCTATCCCCAAACCCCATTTTCGTTCTTGCCTTGGAAGGGAGGAGGAAAACCTTGCAAAATCTTCATTTGGTGAAATCTTGGTGGGATTTGAAGTCCATAAGAGGTATGGATCCCTCCTTGTTGTTTTCATGAGGTTTTATTTTGAAATGGGTTTGATTTTTGGGTTTAAAAATGGTGTGATTTTGGGTTTGTGTTGAGTTTGGTTGGGTGTTGGATTTTTGGTGGTATTAAGGTGTTTATTGAAGGTTTATAGTGGTTGTTATTTGTGCTGGTATGGATTGGGGAAGAAAAATGGTGTAAAAATGGTGATTTCGGGTTACAGGTAGCGGCGATCGATCGCCTGTTTTTGGCGATCGATCGCGTGCAGACAGTGCGCGGCAGAAGCACTTGGCAATCGATCGGCGGGCCTCGCGATCGATCGCGCCAAATATGGCGATCGATCGCCGAGGGCATGAAATTGTTGACTCGGGCAGCGTGATCTCGCGATCGATCGGGCTTTGTGGCGATCGATCGCGAGTCACCAAAAAGTGATGTTTTGGTTATTTTTGTGGGATTTTTGGTATCGGGCTATTATTGGCTTCTAATATTGGTTTGTGTGATTGTGTAGAACCATCCCAAGTGGCAACACAGCCAAGGAAGTAAAGTCCTACCACATCCTACTTTTGGAAAGGTACGTAGAGAGACGTACGGGCACCCAACGGTACATGTATCTTATATACTCATTTGAATATGCATTGTGGATGCAAGTATATATTGAATTGTGCATTGTGGATGCAAATACATGTTGAACTATGCATTGTGATTGCATATGTGTATGATGATTGTTTGGTGCACATCCCATGAGTCATGGTTATATTAGAGTGATGATTCTAATGTTTTGCCGCTGTCACTTGAAGCGATGATGGAATACTTGCCCCTGTCATATTGCAACGAGGAAAGAATATTTGCCGCCAAATGTTGAAGCGAGGGTATTGCCGCATTTCGCATTTGAGCGAGGTTATTCAATGCCGCTAATATGTCGAAGCGAGGGGTATTAGTGCCGCTGTCATGACAAGCCAGGTGCATTAAAATACACTGTTAGAATAGACTAGGGATTGGTGATTGGTGATAACGAAATGGTGATATGTCATGACATTTGTGGAGCCATTAAATAATCTATTGATTATACTCATGAGTTATGGTACAGGGACAACCAAAAGGGAGCGTTTAAAATGCATTGGAAAACAGGAAGTGTTTTATAATTACGATTTATGCATTTGCGCCTTATAATCATATTATGTTGAATATGGAATTTCAACTGGCTAAGAAGTCTTCCATGTGGTGGAAGACAATTGTGATGGAGCTGAGAGCTCAAGGAGTACTGATAGATTGGAGCTTGTTCAGAACCCGGTTTCTGAACCGATATTTCTCAGCTGCGGCCAGACAGATGAAAGAGGATGATTCACCAACTCGAACAGGGAAGCATGATTGTCTCGGATTATGCCAAGCACTATTCATCACTGTAAGGTATGTCCCTCATATCGCTACTAGTGGGCATGCCAAGATGAGGCATTTCTTGAAGGGGTTGCAGCCAAAATTTGACCGGGTTATCTCCAACAACCCCACTTCTTTCGATGATGCTCTTACTAGAGCAGAGCTGGCAGAAATTGGAGTTGGTGCCTATGCTGATATTGTACCCCCACATGTGCCACCGTAGAGGCCAGTTACTGATAGCTTGAGGCCACGAGGGGAGTCATTTAAGCCTCGTGGAGCTTCTTCATCCTCTCGGTTTAGTGGGAAGAAGTCTTATAACCGAAAATAGGAGAGTCGGAAGAGCAATGTATCGGCCAACCGGGGACCAACGCAAGCGAATAGATCGGGGGAAACAAGATGTGAGAATTGTGGAGGACCGCACTTACCAAGTAACTGCCCGGCTTGTTACAGTTGCAAGATGGGCCATATTTCTCGGTATTGCCCCAACCAGGGAGGGCAGCCAGATTTCAGGATGAACGGGCCACGATTTGATGGAAGGACAGGGCATCAGAGGCAGCAGATTATGCCTCGACCATCGGGAGGTCAGACAGTGGGACCGTGTAAGGACCCCCGTGCCCTTAACCCGTTATTAGTGTATTGATCCATGCCTTTAGTGCATACAATCATATATCATGGGAAGGAACCACATGTAAGCATAGTATCATATACCAACTATAAAATTTCTTGCATTAAAACTCCATAATATTCAACTTTCCCAACCAAAACCATTTACATAGTATGCACCCTCATAATATGTGATGTCCTGGGATTATTGGTATTAACCCCGGAGGGTTATTAATCTTTAATGTTTATTTTTTTATTTTGGCAATTAGGAATTAATTGTGTTTATATGATTCTTGCGGTGATAATTAATATATGTGTTGGAATTAATCATCATAGTAAAAATGCTTAGTCACATGGTATGGATGACCTGGGGTGCATTTCGGGTGCATGTTATGCATGTTGGGAAATTAGGGGTGATTATGGCTTAATGGTGAAATTGATAATTATTTTTGGTAAATCATGATTTTAATAAGGATTTTGATGCATTGAGGTAAAATGCTTTTAAAAAATATCATGTTGGGGTATTCTATACACCATGCTTTTGTTTAGATGAACATTTAAATCCCATAACATGGCAAGGGAGCCACTTGCACACATTTACATCCCATCACTCCTCTCCATCAGCTTTTTGGTCCCTAAACCCCATCCACTCATCCATAAGCTGTTTTTTTCGTTTTTGAAACAAGAGAGGAGGAGAAAGCTTTGAAAAATGGGTCTTTTTGGGAGTTCTTGCTAAAAACTCAAAGCTCAAGTGGTAAGCTTTCATTATTGTTAAGTTTTGTTGAGTATTGGTTGGTTTTGATGTTGTATCTTGGGGTTCAAGGGGTAGACCTTGTTCTATCATTGTTGTTTATGTTGGGAGTTAGATTTTGTAGTGTTTGGATGGTTTTTGGTTGGTTTTATGTTGTAAATTGAAGTGGGTTTGAGTTGTAGGTGATTTGGTGTTGAAAGGAGCTCATTCTTGGAGGTTTCTCACGTATACAAGGCTGCTCGATCGATCCAAAAATATTTTCGATCGATCGAGCATGGCAGTATGTTTTTGTGACTTTGGAACAGTGGACCGATCGATCGGTATTTTGACCGATCGATCGGAGGGTGGTTCTCGATCGATCGAGATGAAATTTCGATCGATCGAGATGGCCAGTTTGTTGGTGCCTCTTTTGTTGTTTCTTGGCTCTTTTTGGGTGTCTTGCATACTTCGCCCCGGGTTATTTTAAAAGGTTAATTGTCATGGATTGACAATATTTTTGGGGTATTATACATGCTTAGCCGGGAACTTTTATAATTTGGTAATCGTCATGGATAGACGATATGTCTGTGAGTTTTGAACGTGCTTGGGCACGTGGTTGCATGCTTATGCTTGATTGTGGGTTGTTTATACTTTTTAGCACATCTTTCTTGAGGCATGGAACTAAAGCAAGGTTTGGCTCGGACTACGGAAACTCAAGGTACATATGACGTACGAGCATAGCCTATTATAATGTTGCAACTGTAAAATGCATGGTATGTGATAATAATACTATATGGACATCGAAATGCATGGTATGTGGTATTTGCATAAATGGATATGGAAATGCATGGTATGTGGTAATTGCCATAAATGGATATTGAAATGCATGGTATGTGGTATTTGCATAAATGGATATGGAAATGCATGGTATGTGGTAATTGCCATAAATGGATATTGAAATGCATGGTATACGGTACTTGCTATAAATGGATAGTGAAATGCATGGTATATGCTAATTGCGATAAATGGACATTCGTTGGGAATTATATGGCGCCGCTTTTGAGCGAGCAAAGATTGGGATGTTGTCGCCGTTGAGCGACCATCGGTTATGACGCCGCTATTGTTGAGCGTGCGTGGGGTCGAAATGCCGCCATTGTGGAGCGAGCTATGACATAGAAATATGGAGTCAATTGCTAAATATATGTGATTCTGTAGTATTCTATTTTGATGGTTTAATCGTATTTGGTTATGGAACTGGTATAGCAGGAATGGTTTTAATTGATCAATGAGATGATCAACTGGCTTTTGGGAGTATCATTTAAATTCATGGCATTTACATTCTGTAAATTATGAACTGTAATATTATGATTATTGGATTGGTGGTATTGGTATGCTCACCCCGTGTGGGGGCTGTCTCTGTTGGGGCAGGTGTTACAGGTGTAGCAGCAGCTTCGGAGTTGAGCTCGGGCTGTTGATTTGAGGTACTTCCAGGATCGAGGTACCAGAGCTAGTTGAATAAGTGCATAGATCCAGAGTTGAGATCGAGCTGCGCTTGGGAGGTGCTTCCAGGATAGAAGTGCCAGTAACGGTACCCGGTAGGGTCTTTTATACATTAGATACACGCGTGTTCATTGGGTGCTCTTATGTGAGTACATTTTACGTGTATATGGAATGTATAAATGGGCTACGGTTCTTCTCGATTCATTTATGGTTTGCATACAATTAAATACGAATTGCTAAATGAACTAAGAGCATGTTAGTGTATTATGAAGGTGCATGTTATATGAATAATCTTGGTTGGGGAACTTGAATATTATGTGGATTGAATGCAAGAAATTTTCTGGATAGCATATGGTGTTGCACTTGCATATGGTTTTCCCCATGATAGTATGATTATATGCACTAATGGTATGGCTTAATACACTAATAACGGGTTAAGGGCCCGGGGGTCCTTACATTAGTGGTATTAGAGCAGTGGTTAGCTCTTTGGGGCTGTTGAGGGCCTAGGAAAATGATAATGGGAATGAGAAGCACATACTTATGCATGATGGTAGTTAGTATTGCGTGGCACAACTAGATTGCTTATGTGCGTTTATGATATGCGTTCATAAATGGAATATGTCATTGCTAACCATGGTGGTTGCAGGGTCATATGAGACATGGACTATGCATTACGGTTGCATAGATATACATCGGAGTGATGATTTTAATGCTTTGCCGCTAAATGTTGGAGCGAGGTGCATTAAAATACACTCATGGCGATGATTATTGGAATATGGATTATGCATTACAGTTGCATGCACGTCGAAGCGATGATGTCGCTGTCGTGTCGAAGCGATGGTAAATGCCGCTGTCACGTCAAAGCGATGGTGCCGCTGTCGTGCCGAAACAATTATTGGAATACGGGTTATGCATTACGGTTGCATGCATGGCGTAGCGATGTGAATACTTGCCGCTTCATGGCGTAGCGATGTGAATACTTGCCGCTGATATGAAGCGAAGAACACGACCGCTGTCATATCTTAGCGAGGGGTATTTCTGCTGTCATGTAAAGCGAGGGGTATTTCCGCTGTCATGATTAAAACGAGGAGTAATGGTGCCGCTGTCATACCGTAGCGATGAGAGAATATTTGCCGCTGATATGAAGCGAAGAACACGACCGCTGTCATATTGTAGCGAGGGATATTAATTGCCGCTGGTATGTCGAAGCGAGGTAGCGATGAAGATATTTGCCGCTCATATGAAGCGAAGAACACGACCGCTGTCATATTATAGCGAGGGATATCATTCCGCTATTCTATTGGCGATGGTTCTTGCCGCCAGGTATTATATAGCGACGGGTCTTTCCGCTACATCTATTGGCGATGGTTCTTACCGCCAGGTATTATATAGTGACGGGTCTTTCCGCTACATCTATTGGCGATGATTCATGCCGTCAGGTATCATATAGCGATGGTACATTCCGCTACACCTATGGCGATGGTTCATACCGCCGGATATCTATAGCGATGTTTTATGCCGCTGATTCTATAGCGATGGGTTATACCGCTATGTACGTAGCACTGGATTATGCCGTCTATGAGCGATGGATGCTGCTTGTGTACCGCTGGGGGACGACGGATACAGGTATTCCGCTATCTTGATAGCGATGAGGTATGGCATATTACTTTTGTTATCATTATTGTGAATATTATGTGTTGTTTTATACCGTCATGTGTTTGACGACGGGATTATGAGTGTCGTGTATCGACCGGTACCGTCATATGTTTGACGATGTTATTTGGGATGTCTATGTGGAGGCGTGGCGTCGTTTTGGTGAATAATACATTCGTGTTTATGTATTTGGTTGTATGGTTGAGTGCCGATGGTGAGCACATGGTAGAGTCTGGGTCACTAGTTGACGAGACCTTTTTGCTTAGCAGGTTTGCTCGAGGGAGCATTGGATGCATTGTACCGGTGTGTATACCGCATCATGTTGTGGAGGTAAATATTTGTCGAGCAATGATACCCTTGGGTATGGTCGTTGGATTGGCTAGGGCCAAATGATTGGTGGTAAGAGTAGTCATTGAGGAAACTACTCGCTTGTTGCTGTGATGTAGGGTAGGCATGGTTACACCGCCCTGAAGATGTGGAATAAGTCCTAATGGATTAGGATTGCTTGGTAGTTAAGCAAGGACACCTGGATGTCCATTGTGCTTGGCGTTTTATAGATATGTTGGGTGATGACCCACAACTCTAATGGTTTGTACGGTATGGTATACCGGGATTAGACGTGTGTCTCTTTGGTAGGTTGGTATGAGCCTATGGGGCCAGCGGATCGCTAGCCAGGTATGGTTGCAATGTTTTAGTGTGCTTGTGATAACCATTATACTACTCGTTGGATTCGAGTTCAGTGAATCGTATGATGAGAAGATGAGGACTTTTGGTAGACTCTTGTAGTCTCTATGTGGCATGATTGAGGCAGGGAATACCTCAGGGAGACGTTTATACGTCGAATGTTTTGAGAGACTTGTTATGTGGTAGCTCAATTCTGTTGGGAATGCCAACGTGAGTGTCAACAAGTCGTTGTTAACTCTGATTGAGCATCCTTGCATAGGAATTGCGACGGGAGTCACAATTGGAATTGTGGAGTATAGCTAGTGGGGTAACACTGTTATACTGATTTTATCTCCGGGAGAGATTTGGTTTGTACTGTCATGGAGACAGCTGGTATTGGTGTGAGTTGATTGTGAATCAACCGGGGTAAGCCCTACTAGTGTCGGGCTATGTGATATCTTCATACTTCCGGTGAGACGTTCGAGGAGACGTCTCCGGAGAATACTCGAGATTGTGTAATACTATGGTCTCTTAGTACAGAGTATCTTTTGATGAGTATACATGGCGTATACGGGTTTCGATTTGGTAATATTTGCTTTGATGCACTATTTTGAACCAATTGAGTATTTCAGGGTTCCGGATGTATCTTGGTATGAATATATCCAGTTTCTGAACGGTGGTTCGAGGTTGGAGGGTCATGGATTCATGACATTTTCCTTGAGAGGAAGGCAATATCGATATACCTGCCGGTTGAATCTTTTGGGAGATTCGTTGTTTTGGTTCGTGTGGTGGTGATGTTGAAATCACACTCTTTGGTTTTGGTTTGTCAACCATTATTCTCCGTGTAGTGAGAATAATCGAGGTTTGGCAGTGGTTTGGAATTTTGGGTATGTTTGGAGATACCCGAGTCTATTGCATTGAGTATGCATTTTGTGTTGGTGCGTGGGTATGTATGCCGTGTGTGTATACGAATGCCAACTTTATTTTGTTCCTTGTTGAACGTCGAGTTTGTACTCGGTTTGGTGAATCTCCGGTGGGAGATCGTGGCAATTTGAGATTGGTAATCTCGATGGCACGATGTATTCTGAGGAATAATCGTGAGCTCTGTTTGACTTCCCTTGTGAGGACTTGTCGTGTCTTAGGACCATGGTAGTTCTTGTTGGATAATTCGATAGCCTTCCTGTTTTTAGGATTGTTAAATCCCAGGATGAACGAGGAATGACCAGGATTCGGATTTGTTTAGTGTCGTGGATTGACACGTATGGCAGGAATGCAATTGTTTGTCTTGCATGACCTCTGTGGAACTTGAGACTTTGTGGAGTCTTAGTGGTGTGTCAGGACCAAGATATGATTTCTTGGAACACCTTGTTTTAGACTTCTGTGGTGATGTGTTTTGTGTGGATCAATGACCGTGGGTAATCCGGTCCGGATTGCTAGTGGTGCAACTATTTCCTTTGGAGGAGATAGACTGGGAAGCAAAAATCGGATTTTCTGTGAGTATACTGTTGTATACTAGTGGTCCCCATTATAACGATGCGTGTTAAGCGTCGTGGGCAAGTGGTGGAGATATCATGGGATGATATCTATGTCAGAACCAAGGGAGATTTGGTTGATTTGCAGTCGCGGCGGACTGACTTCTGGGACGATTCACATCGAGGTATGTTGTTATCTTTCGGGTTTGTATTGATTTTGGCGTTTGCCCTATTTTAGAGCTTGGTGCGAGATTGGTGTTCTCGCAATTGTTAATTCGATTCTAATGTGGTCCAGAATCGGGGTTATGGCTTTGTTTTGTTTGTGTAGTCATAGTGTTACGTGGAATACACCGGTGCAAATTTCGAGGACGAAATTTTATTAGTGGGGGATAATTGTGATGTCCTGGGATTATTGGTATTAACCCCGGAGGGTTATTAATCTTTAATGTTAATTTTTTTATTGTGGCAATTAGGAATTAATTGTGTTTATATGATTCTTGCGGTGATAATTAATATATGTGTTGGAATTAATCATCTTAGTAAAAATGCTTAGTCACATGGTATGGATGACCTGGGGTGCATTTCGGGTGCATGTTATGCATGTTGGGAAATTAGGGGTGATTATGGCTTAATGGTGAAATTGATAATTATTTTTGGTAAAGCATGATTTTAATAAGGATTTTGATGCATTGAGGTAAAATGCTTTTAAAATATCATGTTGGGGTATTCTATACACCATGCTTTTGTTTAGATGAACATTTAAATCCCATAACATGGCAACGGAGCCACTTGCACACATCTTTACATCCCATCACTCCTCTCCATCAGCTTTTTGGTCCCTAAACCCCATCCACTCATCCATAAGCTGCTATTTCCGTTTTTGAAACAAGAGAGGAGGAGAAAGCTTTGAAAAAGGGGTCTTTTTGGGAGTACTTGCTAAAAACTCAAGCTCAAGTGGTAAGCTTTCATTATTGTTAAGTTTTGTTGAGTATTGGTTGGTTTTGATGTTGTATCTTGGGGTTCAAGGGGTAGACCTTGTTCTATCATTGTTGTTTATGTTGGGAGTTAGATTTTCTAGTGTTTGGATGGTTTTTGGTTGGTTTTATGTTGTAAATTGAAGTGGGTTTGAGTTGTAGGTGATTTGGTGTTGAAAGGAGCTCATTCTTGGAGGTTTCTCACGTATACAGGGCTGCTCGATCGATCCGAAAATATTTTCGATCGATCGAGCATGGCAGTATGTTTTTGTGACTTTGGAACAGTGGACCGATCGATCGGTATTTTGACCGATCGATCGGAGGGTGGTTCTCGATCGATCGAGATGAAATTTCGATCGATCGAGATGGCCAGTTTGTTGCTGCCTCTTTTGTTGTTTCTTGGCACTTTTTGGGTGTCTTGCATGCTTCGCCCCGGGTTATTTTAAAAGGTTAATTGTCATGGATTGACAATATTTTTGGGGTATTATACATGCTTAGCCGGGAACTTTTATAATTTGGTAATCGTCATGGATAGACGATATGTCTGTGAGTTTTGAACGTGCTTGGGCACGTGGTTGCATGCTTATGCTTGATTGTGGGTTGTTTATACGTTTTAGCACATCTTTCTCGAGGCATGGAACTAAAGCAAGGTTTGGCTCGGACTACGGAAACTCAAGGTACGTATGACGTACGAGCATAGCCTATTATAATGTTGCAACTGTAAAATGCATGGTATGTGATAATAATACTATATGGACATCGAAATGCATGGTATGTGGTATTTGCATAAATGGATATGGAAATGCATGGTATGTGGTAATTGCCATAAATGGATATTGAAATGCATGGTATGTGGTATTTGCATAAATGGATATGGAAATGCATGGTATGTGGTAATTGCCATAAATGGATATTGAAATGCATGGTATACGGAACTTGCTATAAATGGATAGTGAAATGCATGGTATATGGAAATTGCGATAAATGGACATTCGTTGGGAATTATATGGCGCCGCTTTTGAGCGAGCAAAGATTGGGATGTTGTCGCCGTTGAGCGACCATTGGTTATGACGCCGCTATTGTTGAGCGTGCGTGGGGTCGAAATGCCGCCATTGTGGAGCGAGCTATGACATAGAAATATGGAGTCAATTGCTAAATATATGTGATTCTGTAGTATTCTATTTTGATGGTTTAATCGTATTTGGTTATGGAACTGGTATAGCAGGAATGGTTTTAATTGATCAATGAGATGATCAACTGGCTTTTGGGAATTTAATGGTTTGGTTATTTTGAGAACAGGGACAATACAGGGGATTCCGGATGAGGGTGTTACCATCCAGGGAGTATCATTTAAATTATGGCATTTACATTCTGTAAATTATGAATTGCAATGTTATGATTATTGGATTGGTGGTATTGGTATGCTCACCCCGTGAGGGGGCTGTCTCTTTTGGGGCAGGTGTTACAGGTGTAGCAGCAGCTTCGGAGTTGAGCTCGGGCTGTTGATTTGAGGTACTTCTAGGATCGAGGTACCAGAGCTAGTTGAATAAGTGCATAGATCCAGAGTTGAGATCGAGCTGCGCTTGGGAGGTGCTTCCAGGATAGAAGTGCCAGTAACGGTACCCGGTAGGGTCTTTTATACATTAGATACACGCGTGTTCATTGGGTGCTCTTATGTGAGTACATTTTACGTGTATATGGAATGTATAAATGGGCTACGGCTCTTCTCGATTCATTTATGGTTTGCATGCAATTAAATACGAATTGCTAAATGAACTAAGAGCATGTTAGTGTATTATAAAGGTGCATGTTATATGAATAATCTTGGTTGGGGAACTTGAATATTATGTGGATTGAATGCAAGAAATTTTCTGGATAGCATATGGTGTTGCACTTGCATATGGTTTTCCCCATGATAGTATGATTATAGGCACTAATGGTATGGCTTAATACACTAATAACGGGTTAAGGGCCCGGGGGTCCTTACATAATACACTAACATACTCTCATTTCATTTACCAATTCCATATTTAATTGCATGCAGACAATAAATGAAGAGAAGAAACCCATACCCATTTATACATTCCATATACACGTAAGAACGTACTCACATGAGAGCACCCAATGAATAAACGTGTATCTAATGTATAAGATACTGTACCAAATACCGTTACTGGTGCTTCGATTCTGGAAGCACCTCCCATCCATATCTCGATCTCCACTCCGGAACTACCGTTATGCTTATCCAACCAGCTCTGGTACCTCGATCGTGGAAGTACCTCAAATCAACTGCCCGAGCTCAACTCCAAAGCTGCTGCTACACCTGTATCACCTGCCCCAACAAAGCCAGCCCCCACACGGGGTGAGCATACCAATACCACCAATCCAATAATCATAATATTACAGTTCATAATTTACAGAATGTAAATGCCATGAATTTAAATGATACTCCCTGGATGGTATCATCCTCATCCGGATCACCTGTATTGTCCATGTTCTCAAAATAACCAAACCATTAAATTCTCAAAAGCCAGTTGATCATCTCATTGATCAACTAAAACCATTCATGCTATACCAGTTCCATAATCAAATATGATTAAATCACCAAATAGAATATCACAGATATCACATGTATCTAGCCAATGATTCCATATTTCCATTTCATAGCTCGCTCCACAATAGCGGCATTTTAACCCCACGCACGCTCAACAATAGCGGCGTTATAACCGATGGTCGCTCAACGGCGACAACATCCCAAATCTTGCTCGCTCAAAAGCGGCATCATATAATTCCCAATGTATCTCCATTTATCACAATTACCATATACCATGCATTTCAATATTCATTTATTGCAAATACCCTATACCATGCATTTCACAGTTGCAACATTATAACGGGCTATGCTCGTACGTTATACATACCTTATAATTCCGTAGTTCGAGTCCGACCTTGCCTTAGTCCCACGACCCGATGAATTATGTGCTAACACATAAATAACTCACAATCAAATATAAGCATACAACCACGTGCCCAAGCACGTTTACAACCTCCAAATATATCGTCAATCCATGACGATTTACCATTTTAAAAGACCCCGGGTTAACCACGCATAATACCCAAAATATACCAATTTAAAAGTTTAAATGATAGCCAAAAACTCAACCGAGAATTCCGTTTTATTAGAGTTTGGCTCCAACCAATTCATTTAAAAGTATAGCATTCCCATTGGAATGTAGACATTGTCCCGGAAATGGGCCACTCAAACCTCGATTCCAAATTCCCGACATTTTTCCAAAATTTTGAAAAAACAACATTCTGCGAGCGGCGATCGATCGCCGATTTCATCGCGATCGATCGCCCCCAACCAGTAGCCAAACAGCGCCTCTTCGTGATCGATCGCCAATCCTCGCGATCGATCGCCAACCCGCTCGCGATCGATCGCTGAGACCTCGCGATCGATCGCCCGCACTGTTCATCTTCACCAAAATTTCAGCTGCACGTCGCGATCGATCGGCGCCCCTCGGCGATCGATCGCGGCCTGCGATTTTCCGAAAACTCGAGCTTCCATGGTGTTTTTCACACCCAAACTCAAAACCAACACCCCATACACCTTCAACACCTCAAATACACCATTTAAAGCCAATAAAAACTCTAAAAACAAACTTTAAGATTTTTACCCAAAAATCCACAAATCCAAATCTAACATTAATACTCAACCAAAATCAACAATACTACTACCCAATCGAAGACAAGGACGAGGGAAAGATTAATACCTGGTTATCATCGAGAAAACCGGCCCCCGGGCCAAGCTACCAACGATTTCTCCTCCAAGGGAGAAAAGAGGGAAATGGGGGAAGGGTTGGGCGCGTTAGAGAGAGAGGGAGAGAGAGAGGAAATCCGTCCAATGACGGAATATTGAGTCTACTTGGTATAAATAGTACCAAAACTCCAAAATACCAATCCCTTCACAAATACATCATGACTCATTAAAAATTATATGTTTTCAATAATTACCTCCAAATCTCTATTTCCATTACCAGCCCCAGTACAAAGTACTCCGGACCCCAGATCCCACCAAAAACCAAATTCCATGTTTATCACCACGATGAGAATACCATCTCATCTCTTGGATCCAACAACTCCAAATGCCGGATTTAAAATCCTCGGGAGTCCCAATACCGTAATTAATCCATAATTGCCACAATTAAAATCCATTCAGGATCATTACCACTCCGGGATTAACACCATTAATTCTCGGGCATCACAATTATCCCCCACTAATAAAATTTCGTCCCCAAAATTGCACCAGCATACTCCATGTATCGCCGAGACTACGCAATCCAGACGGATCCACATTGTCGAATCATGAATATAGCATGAACGACACACCAACCGCGAGGATACAGACCTCGCACCAGCACCTGGAATGGAGTAACCTCCCATACCAACACAACCCCAACAGAACGTCAGCATATCCCAATGCCAACCATTTCAAAGCAGTCAGCCAACCATAACTGCAAATCAAACGAATCATTCGTGATTCCAAAATAGATATCGCCTCGATGATACCCCTACGATTTAGCCTACGATGTTAAACATACATCGTTACTAAGGAAACCACAAGCACACAACAGTGTACCTAAACTACATCCGGCTGTTCCAAGAATCATTTCTTGGTCCAAGCACACTGTCGAGACTCCAAAAGGTCTCAAGTTCTAGAAAGGACATGCAAGAACAATCAATTGCATTCCCGCCACACGTGTCAACCACGACACTTAACCAATCCAGATTCTGGCCATCCCTCGTTTACCCTAGGATTCAACAATCCTAACACAGGGATGATATCAAATTACTCAGAAATGAATTACCATGGCCTAAGATACGACAATCCCTCCTCAGGGGAAGTCAACCAACTCTCACAATCATTCTTCAGAATACATCGTGCCATCGAGATTACCAATCTCAAAGTGCCACAATCTCCCACCGGAGATTCATTCATCCAAGCATACTAACCCGATGCTCGAATAGGACTAAATAAAAGCTGGCATTCGTACACACACTGGTACACATGCCTAAGTACCAATACAACCTGCATACTCAATGTGATCGACTCGGGTATCACCAATCATACCCAAAGCCCCAAACACAACTGTCAATCCCCAGTTATCCTCACATCGCAGAGAATGATGATTGACGAACCAATGATCAAAGGTGTGATTCCAACATCAACACCGCACCAACCGATTCATCGAGTCCACAAAGATTCCCAAAAAGGTAGGTATATCGATACCGCCTTCCTCTCCAGGAAAATGTCATGTACCATGACTTTCCAACCTCGAACCACCGTTCGGAAACTGGGTATATTTATACCAAAATATATCCTGGAACCAACAAATATATAACTAGATCAGAATAGTGCCTCAAAGCCACTATTACCCAAATTGAACCCGTATACACAACGTATACACATCTAACGATGCTTTGTACTAATGTCATAGTACTCTACAAACCCGGAGCATCTCTCCCAGAGACGCCTCCTCGAACATCTCGCCGGCAATATTAAGCCATCACTTAGTCCAACACTAGTAGTGCTTACCCTGGTTGATTCACAATCAACCCTCAACCAAAATTAACTGGATATGCAAAATGCTCAACCAGAGACAAAAATGACTTGTCGACACTCACGTTGGTACTCCCAACAGAATTGAGACGTATAAACGTCCCTGTGAGGTATTCCCAGCCTCAAACCTCATGCGACATAGTGACTACTAGAGTCCACTATTACCTTCATCCTATCATCATATGATTTACCAAACTCGGCTCCAACGAGCAGTATAATGGCTACAACAAGTACACTATATCACTGCAACAATACCTGGCAAGTAAAATGCTGCCTCCATAGGCTTATACCAAACCTATCAACATGATATACGTTCCATCCCGGTGTACCATACAGTACAAACCATTAAAGTAGTGGGTCATCACCCAATATACCTCTATAACACCAAAGCATAATGGACATCCTGGTGTCCCTGCTCAACCACGAAGCAATCCTAATCCATTGGGATCTATTCCACACCCTCATGGGTGGGTGTGACCATGTCTACCACACGTAACATCAACAAAAGCGAGTAGTTCCCTCAATGACTACTCTTACCAACAATCGCTTGGCCTTAGCCATCCCAACTAGTATACCCAAAGGTACCACTACTCGTAAAATATTTACTTCAAATGCATGATGTAGTACACTCACCGATACAACGCATCCAATAATTCTTCAAGCAACCTGCTCGGCGTAACAGTCTCGTCAACCGATGACGTAGACATCAACTTGCACTCATCAATGGCACTCAAATCATATGACTAAATATGTACACCCAGACGTATTATTCATCAAAACGACGCTACACGTCTACATAGAACATCCACTATGTCATCGTCATCGTCATCCCGTGACGGTATATGTCAACATATGACATCCAAAATAACATCGTCAACTCTTGATGGTATATGTCGATACACAACATCCATAATCTCATCGTCAAACACATGAAGGTATAACAACACATGGTATCCACAATAATGCAAACAAAACAGTAATATACCATACCTCATCGCTATCAAGATAGTGGCATACCTGTATCCGTCGTCCATCAGTGGTACACAAGCAGCACCCATCGCTCGTAGGCGGTGTAATCCAGTGCCACGCACATAGCGGTATAATCCATCGCTATAGAATCAGTTGCATGATCCCTCGCCATAGAGTCAGCGGCATAAAACATCACTATAGATATCCGTCGGTATGAACCATCGCCAATAAAATCAGCGGTATAATCGTGGACTCAGGTACTCACATTCATGTAGCACTTTGTTCCTTTCGGACCCAAGAGGTGGCTGATAGGGTTGATTATTACATGTATTTTTGCTTTGATATGTATATATTTTCATGTAGATTCCGGGAAGATGTTACGCTTTTTGGTATTTATTTGGTTATTTCAGGAATCTAGGTGGAAAGTGGAAGAATTGAGCTAAAAGGAAGAAAACGGATCAAACCAAGGCAAGAAATGAAGAAATTGAATTCTGGCATGACCGATCGATCGGAACTGGAGGGCGATCGATCGAAGGAGACAGAAGTTTTGGCCAACAAAGAAATGCAGAGCTCGATCGATCGGAATCTTGAGCTCGATCGATCGAGCATGGCAGAGACTTGACAAGAAAATTTGAAGAAAGCTCGATCGATCGGCAACTCGTCCTCGATCGATCGAGCGAGGCAGAGAAAATCAGGTCCGGGAGTTGAAGGCGTTCGATCGATCGAGACATATGCACCGATCGATCGAGACAAAAAATTTTTCAGAAAATTAAAGACTTGATTTGGTTTGATTTTTGGAAACTCTTCCACCCACCCCCTCCTCTATAAATTAGGGAAGTAGGGCACAAAATTAGGGGCCATTATTGAGAGCATAATCAGACCCATATCAGATGATTCAGCCATTTTTTCTCTTCCAAGAACAATCCAAGGTTAGAGAAATCCTTTGAAGTGCAAGGAAGGAAGCAAGAGAAGAAGTATCGGTCAACGCACGGATTCGCTCCTACGTTATCGTATTTCTAAACTCTAATTATTTTGATTTTCAGATTTATTTGATGTTTATGAGGTTGAGAGACGATTATACATCTTGTTAATTTGATTTGAATATAATTAAGTTTATTTGATCAAGGTTAAGTAATATTGTGATTGAATCATTGATTTGATTGTGCTTGAGTGGATTAATTTCTTTTGTTCATGAATTATAATCTTAATGCTATCAAAGCCTAGCTAACTTTGATTGATTTGGTGAATTATAATTGAGATCGAGAGATAAAGTAATAATACGCTAAAATAATTCATGTTGTATGTTTAAGATTTAGATCGAGAGATTAAATCACATACGTGATCACTTTGAATTGAAAGATTTGAAGTTAACGGTTTTCATCGAGATTTATTCGATATTAAATTGGTTTAAGTGAACGAGAGTTACTTGTGTCATTTAATATTAGTTTCAATATAGCTTGAGAAAGTATATTGACTATATTAGGAAATCCGTCACCTTAAGAATTGATTGATTAGTAATTGTTTTACAAACAAATCATTGACGATAACACAATTGAACGAACATCTTGATAAATTCCTTGAGCGGAATTTCTTCGCATCTTCAAAGGAGTTATTTTATTTTTGAGTTTTTAAGTCATTAGTTTAATTAGATAATTAATCATCTTTTTCGTAGGCTAAATATAATTTTGCTAATTTTATTTGGTACTTATATGTTAGTCCCTGTGGGTTCGACACCCTTTCTTTTATATCACTATACTAAAACTTGACACCATGCACTTGCGGTAAAATCGCTACACTGGAATTTTCTGTTTAAAATAAAAGCGATCAAGTTTTTGTCGCCGTTGCCGGGGACTAATTTGTATAATAGCATACGAGATTAGTTAATTGTAATTTAGCCATTTATTTTTTGTTTTATTTGTTTGTCACTTTTGACCGTTGAGTTTACTACATTCGTATTTCTCCTTTGGGTTGATTTTTACAGGTAGTCATTTTCTTGGTGCATGATAAGGAGTAGCAACCCCGCACTCGAGCTGTTTGACCCAGAAATCGAGCGTACGTGTCTAAGGAAATGGCTGATAACAATCAAGAAGGGGGCACGACAATGAAGCACCGAATCCAAGATCGATGATGGATTTTGCTCAACCAGCTTTTCATGGATCACTGTTAAGCATTACGAGGCCAACCATTCAAGCCAACAATTTTGAGATAAAGCCGGCTATAATACAGATGATCCAGCATTCAGTGATGTTTGGAGGAGTAGCCACTGATGACCCGAACGCTCACATCTCCAACTTCATGGAGATTCGTGATACCTTCAAACATAATGGCGTTTCTGACGACGCCATCAGGTTAAAGTTATTTCCCTTTTCATTAAAGGATAAAGCTAAAGCTTGATTGAACTCTTTACCTGCAGGATCTATTACCACTTGGGAGGGGATGACAGAAGCATTTTTGTCTAAATATTTCCCCCCTTCCAAAACTGCAAAGATGAGAAACGATATCACCACATTCGGGCAATATTATCCTGAAACATTATATGAGGCGTGGGATCGTTTCAAGGACTTGCTGAGGAGATGCCCACATCATGGTCTTCCTATTTGGCTCCAGGTACAAACTTTTTATAACGGTTTATTTTTCATCTAACCGTTCTATGATTGATGCAGCCTCAGGAGGATCCATTATGCCCAAAACACCGGAAGCAGCTTATGAACTCTTAGAAGAGATGGCTTCTAACAGCTATCAATGGCAATCGGAAAGGAATGTGCCAAAGAAACCGGCTGGAGTTCACCAAATTGATGACATCACTGCTCTTTCGGCACAGTTGGAAGCGTTGAACAAAAAGATAGATAGCATGAGCATGACAGCAATGCAAGCTCAAGTTATCACTTGCGAATTATGTGGAAGCAATCATCAAAGCACTGAGTGCCAGGCAGGTAATCCATTTACTCAGTCCAATGAATCTGCTAACTATGTAGGAAACAGGCAGCCCAATAACCCATACTCCAATACTTACAACCCGGGATGGAGGAATCATCCAAATTTGCAATAGTCCAACCAAAACAACGTGTTGAACCCACAACAACAACCGGGAAATGTGCCTAAGCCAAGTATGGATGAGCTCTTGACCAAGTTAGTCTCATCGACAGTAACGAGGATGCAAAATCAGGATGCATCTAAAAAAAACTTGGAGGTTCAAGTGGGGCAACTAGCATCTATAATTCATGGACGAGCTCAAGGGACACTACCTACTGATACAGTGAAAAACCCGAAGGAGCAAGCAAAAATTGACCACTACGACTGAGGTGACAGTCCAGCTTGGGACTATAAATTAAGAACTTTCCTATATCCCTTGTTTGTTTTTCATTTTTAGTCTAAAATTTTTATTTTGATTTTTATTTTGATTTTTATTTTGTTCGAGCCTAACTCCGTGCGTTAATTTTCAAGTGCAGAAAAATGGAATGAGTCCAATTGGTGGGGCGGATCGAACATTGAAAATTTGGTGAAACTTGGTCTGGAAGGCTCGATCAATCGAGATTAAAGCTCGATCGATCGACCATGGGTTGCAAAAATAAATAAAAAAATTTCTGGAGTCACCGATCGATCGGGAGATCACCCTCGATCGATCGAGGAAGGTTATAAAAAGAAGAAAATTTCTCTGTCTCCGATCGATCGTGTGGGGTCCTCTTTACTTAATCCATTATATATTCGATTAACATACATCTGTGAGTCTGAATTAAGTAATAACATACACCTGATTAAGAGTATCTTACTAGTTAAGTTGTTACAGGCTTTCTTAAAACCTACCAACTACACATCATATGCATAAACAACAACCTATTACAAGATAACTCCTAAGCAGTGGTTCAGCTTGCAGCGGAAAATGACTCACATCCCGTCTCCCCACGTTTATGAGTCCCTACAGAAACATTCACAAAACGTGAGTATAGATAACAAATATCTCAGTGCGATATCAAAACACAATATTAATATCAATGATAAAGCACAATAAAGCATCTAATGTGAATGTTCTGTATCATGCATCAACAAATGCACCATGTCATGACATGTCTCAACAATCACCCTATTATCACGAGCCCCATATGATATGCCTATTCAGCTCAATATGTCAGTGGAACTACATCACATCTTCATATTAGTGCACATATCATAGTACCATACTCATCTGTGATAATAGCCAGAGCATATACCCAAACCAGGCGTATATATTTCTCAAGCCAAAGCATATGTAGTATATCTATCGTGGCAACGATCCCAGCCAAAGCATATACCACACCAGGCATATCTATCAAGGCACTGATCTTACCAAAGCATATACACATATCTATCAAGGCATCCATCCCAACTCAAGCCAAAGCATATGTAGTATATCTATCGTGGCAACGATCCCAGCCAAAGCATATACCAAACCTGGCATATCTATCAAGGCAATGATCTTACCAAAGCATATACACATATCTATCAAGGCATCCATCTCAATCATATGAAATCCATGTATGTACATGCATATGATACTACCAATCATATGACACAAAGCTAACATAAATCATATGATATCAAAACCATAACATCATCATCACATAATATCTATACTCCGTACGTCAACACGTACCTGTAAAGCGACACAAACGAGATACATCAGTCGTCACTGGCTAATTGCCTTGTTGTCCTGTCCCCTGTGATGGTGCTACAACAATGCCAATAATATATCATGTTATCATAGGCATTAAAATCAAATTCTACAAAAATATAACATTTTTCAAGTTTCTGCCCTTGGCGATCGATCGCCACATCTCACCGATCGATCGCTATACTATTCTGTTCCATCGCGATCGATCGCCACAACCTCGCGATCGATCGCCAAAATGTTCTGTTGCTCGCGATCGATCGCCACATTGCACCGATCGATCGCCACATGATATAACCGCCTTAAACTTTTCTCTGTCATCGGCGATCGATCGGCACAAAGCTTGCGATCGATCGCCGATGTCCAGAAACTTTAGAACATGGCGATTTTGAGCTTATCCTCATGGTATATCTCCTACAACTCGAAAATGAACATTTACACATGTTTCATGCAATCTCTAATAGCATAGTAACATGTTTGTGTGATCAAAGAACTCAATTGTTTACACCATAACTCAAATCAAAACAAACATCACCGATTTCCATGCTTTAACTTCAATTCCTCTTTTACTCTCATACACAAGGATACAAAGCACCTAATCCTTACCAAGATGGTAGGAAGTCACTTCTCCCACTTTTCTATCTTGATAACCAAGTGCAAATCCAAGAGAAGATGACAAAACCAAGAAGGTTTTGGAGAGGAGCTTGGTAGAGATTTGTAGGTGTAAAATGGTGTATTGTGAGTTTAAGCTCACTAATCCCCTTAATATAGCCACTTGCTATAATAACATGCCAAATAACATAAACATGTAAATCCAAACTCAAATTCACATGCTCATGCAACTTTAAATGAAAGGCAAAGGCATATGAAATTCAATTCAAATGTATACTAGTCCATGTTGCTTGATATGCCACTACACTTGATTTCATTCAAGTCATTTCTGTGCACTACATCTTGTGCATCATGTTTCTTTCTTGTCATATATCTAATATTCATTTCATGTATGTGAGTATTAACCCTCGGTTCAACCCGAACCCGAGTCCACATCGTACCGTAATTATTCAAAATTACGCCATAATCATATGACACGTGCAGAAAGCAAATCGAGGCATTACAATTCTCCCCCACTTAGTGAATTTCGTCCTCGAAATTCCAGATTCATAATATGAATCGCATATATCATATGACTCTCATACAGAAAGCCATAAGCTTTCAACCCTATTTGCAACACTACAAGTAATAACAACATAGTGGCAAATAAGCTTTGCACAAACATGCATCATAAATGCAACATTATTTGCCTGAACACAAATAATCAAAAGTAAATCTGCTACATACTCAACATGCTCAACTAGCAGATACTTACCAGACCAGCAGTATAAGAAACCAAAAGAAAACATACTAGACATTGCACTTTGGATTCTACTGTAAACTCATGTTCTCGCACAACAACTTGTTACCATTCACTTTTGTCCACGTAGTCATATGCTCACAACACTCTACACCAGCCAGCATAGTATGTATGCATCGTTGTAATACCATCAACAGACAACCATTTCACTAGTCTTAGTGAACACTCAAGAAATCATGTCCGGATGTTGGCACATATACATATCCTGTTATACACAACAGTATCCATCAAACTGACTTGATCTCATACAACTCATTGTACCGGTGGGTTCCCTTAGCCAAGTCACTGCCCACTTCCATTCCTGCTGAATGCATACAAATGATCCCCAATGGAGCATCTGTTCGTCTAAAGTCTCATACATCCGTCCCTCATTGGACAACTAATCACCATATTGTAATACCATCAATGGTTCAAATCATGGTATTACGCCTTTTCCATAGACATTCACATTATGCCACACTTTAGAAACACAGCAACACACATACCCGCGTTGTGTATTGTATAACAGTTGAGAATGTTTCCATTCGTTTGTACTCCTGTGTAAGCCTACGCAGATCATTGAGATCAGCAAGATACTCTAAACCAAGTACCTCGGTCCTTGTCACATTCAGATTCTACACATCCAAATGTGCACAGAGCCATCTCTGCTCTAACATTTCACAAAGTTGTATTATAGTATGTAATTACACAATGTGATAGATACAACATATCCATCTATCGTTTGCATACTAATCTCCCACGCCAGACTTCTCAGTCTAGATTAAACACTGAACACGATACCAGTCCAGAACAAACACTGGACACGAACTTGACCAAACCACAAGAAGCAATCCACATCATACTCATATGTCATCAATGCATACTGTACACCAAAGCCATGTATAATACATATGTCCATATGAGTATATGGTCATCTCACCCAATGACTATGGTCTCATAGTATCTATCCACACCATTTGCGTGGTTCAATATTCCCTGTCCTGACCCCTGTACCGGAAATGTCATTCTTTGTACCAACTATTTCCCCCAAGACTACCATCTTGAGTATGACAAGCTTTTACAACGATTCCTTACTTTCTATTCACTGTTTCCCTGTAATGATCAACACAAAATATCATGTAGCAATGGAAACCAACATGTTTTCCAACCGACACGTTTTTCCCACGTATGTGTAATTCACTTGCTACATGTAGTATGCCAACAAGTCCCACATATCACAGGTACCTGATAATCCATTCCGTTCTACTTCACGAACCTCTACTTCACGAACCTATCCATACGGATTATCATATCACCTGGATACATCATACAATCAAAGATATCACCCAACTATATCACATGATTGAATATATCACTCAGATATATCACATGATCGCATATAGTACATAATCGAAACCAACAGTTGTTTACCTCGCCAATTCATTGAATCTTTCTTTATTGGCATGCATTCCTGATAAACACGACTGCTCCTAGCAAATCGTTATCACCTCTGGTTCATAAAGGAATAGCCAATCCAACAAACTCAACTGTAATCACACAATCCACACACTATTGTTGACATGACTGACAATCAAATTACCATACTACTCATGGTCATTCTGGCACTATGACTTTACAATCGGACCCAAAAGAATTGCCATATCATATAGCCTTGCCAATGATACCTTCACAATACTGTAACCGTATTATGTTACTAGTACACCTTCCGTGCACAATCAAAGGAGATCTTATCAAAATACTCAAGTACAAGTACAACCATATAGCAAAAATACCATTCACCATCTGGTATATGTCAAATCTGTCTCATAGTGGTCGTACCACTATAACATGACACAAACTTCAATACCCTACACAAACTTAAAAGAGAATTCATTTCATGGATAAAACAAGTCCCATCACACTATCGCATACGTGTGAGCTTCTGCAGCATAACCATCTGCTATTCATCAACCATTCCCTGGTTTCATTATTCATCAACCATCACATGGTTTAGCATACCAACCATTCATTCACCATTACATGGTTTAGTACACCAACCATAATGTTTCCTCATGAAACATATGCGCAGACTGTCCATCAATAGATATCAACCCAACATCTATCGAGCACAAAATGCAAACAAATCAACTATGCAAACCAATCGCACAACGAGATCGGCAAATCACAATCACGATCCCATCAATCATACATCTCCCATCATGACTCAAGAATATATGAATTTCATGTCAAACGCATAGTACCATCACAACACAACGGAAACTCTGATTGCATCAGCACTACAATCGCAGTGTACAAGCAATCTACGGAAACTCAAACTTCCTTATTAGTCTGGATAACTTGGACATGCAACATCAGACTTGTGAACCATACATCATAGTCACCAAGCTATGCTATCATACAATAGCTCACACTCAATGCTTACAGGATAATCACATTGCCAACCAATCTCTGTTGGTCTCACATTGCCAACCACTCTCTGTTGGTCTCACGTGTACAGATCACTACTGTCATGCAATAATCCAAAATATGACAAGATGTCATACACAGTTCCACTAAAGAACCAATTTACGGATGTCTCTCATGACATCCTATTCTATATCCAGAAGTCATACAAACATCCAATGCTCTCAGCAACAACATCGATACTCACACCATGTTCAAAGCAGACCAACAAATTTCCACTTCATAAATACAGTTCACAAATATAGAACTAGCTGTTCATATGCAACATCCCATACACAACTGTATGCACGTGAGGTATCTCGTGTCAATCAAAGACACCCATGGTTGCCACACATACCACATATCATACGGACAACTTTAGAACTCGGACGGAGTTCACATCAAAACAATGATATCCATGCTCATCACTATACACTAGCCAGATATCCTACATGGCCACATCGCACCATGTATGTCTCTGTCTAGCCATCACAAAGATCACATGTGCAGACGTCACATCAATCTTTGCCGGTGATTATTGCATCACTGCAATCTCCGCCGGTACTCATTTTCTTTCAATCTGAAAGACTTCCATGCCCAAATCCATATGATACAACAAGAACGAACACAAGAAGTTAATACACAGGATCAAATAGTCTGTTAACCAGTCACCAAACACGAGTGACTTGAACGACATCAACTGATAACAGTCGAACATACTGCGGTTGTACCGCTCCATCAATACGCCTCAGCGTCACTATCATGGAACTCTCTCAATTTCATGTTCCTTGCCAACTCCATGACCACAAACATAGAGATCAACATACACACCGGAGAACCATACACAGATGATACCCTAACAAGAGAATCATCACCACGGTGATCTCACAAATCACCAATTACCGCTGTGGAATATAATACTCAAGAATACTATTATTGTACACGAATCGCATTCACTACATGTACCATTTGAGTACTACAAGTAACCCATATCTGCATCATATCCCAATGTAAACACACTGCATTAGCCTTTACCATCCACAGATCAAGAGCAAAGTATTACATTCCCATTCAGGCCATACCTGTCGAACTGACAATGTAACCACAGATTGCAATATCACCTGTATCTTCACTTCCATTCACACATCATGTGTTAGTGGTCAATCCATCATTAGGTCTGATACACAATCTCATGCAGGCTGACTTTGCACATGGAGCTGATACCAAGCTTTGCTTTTCACTCGCTCCAACCACTGTACAACTGACTCCTCCGATTTAGTATTGACCGACATACCATTACCACGGAATCAGTGAAATAGTTCCCACGACACATATCATGTTTCCCCTGCCAAATGATAGTACAGAAATTCGGTATACCAATCACGATTACACCCACAACATCACTTAGGCCACGCATAAGGATTCATACCAAGTCATACTATCATCCTGCAAAACAAGGACAATAACATATACAAATATAAAGCATGTTCCCAGACACTATATCATGAGTATCACATGCCTGTAAGTGATTAGGTAACTCCCTAACTCACTTCCTCTACCCTTGTTCATCCCGTTCTCGAACCACTGCTCTGATACCACTAATGTGGGGTCCTCTTTACTTAATCCATTATGTATTCGATTAACATACATCTGTGAGTCTGAAATAAGTAATAACATACACCTGATTAAGAGTATCTTACTAGTTAAGTTGTTACAGGCTTTCTTAAAACCTACCAACTACACATCATATGCATAAACAACAACCTATTACAAGATAACTCCTAAGCAGTGGTTCAGCTTGCAGCGGAAAATGACTCACATCCCGTCTCCCCACGTTTATGAGTCCCTACAGAAACATTCACAATACGTGAGTATAGATAACAAATATCTCAGTGCGATATCAAAACACAATATTAATATCAATGATAAAGCACAATAAAGCAGCTAATGTGAATGTTCTGTATCATGCATCAACAAATGCACCATGTCATGACATGTCTCAACAATCACCCTATTATCACGAGCCCCATATGATATGCCTATTCAGCTCAATATGTCAGTGGAACTACATCACATCTTCATATTAGCAGCACATATCATAGTACCATACTTATCTGTGATAATAGCCAGAGCATATACCCAAACCAGGCATATATATTTCTCAAGCCAAAGCATATGTAGTATATCTATCGTGGCAACGATCCCAGCCAAAGCATATACCACACCAGGCATATCTATCAAGGCACTGATCTTACCAAAGCATATACACATATCTATCAAGGCATCCATCCCAACTCAAGCCAAAGCATATGTAGTACATCTATCGTGGCAACGATCCCAGCCAAAGCATATACCAAACCTGGCATATCTATCAAGGCAATGATCTTACCAAAGCATATACACATATCTATCAAGGCATCCATCTCAATCATATGAAATCCATGTATGTACATGCATATGATACTACCAATCATATGACACAAAGCTAACATAAATCATATGATATCAAAACCATAACATCATCATCACATAATATCTATACTCCGTACGTCAACACGTACCTGTAAAGCGACACAAACGAGATACATCAGTCGTCACTGGCTAATTGCCTTGTTGTCCTATCCCCTGTGATGGTGCTATAACAATGCCAATAATATATCATGTTATCATAGGCATTAAAATCAAATTCTACAAAAATATAACATTTTTCAAGTTTCTGCCCTTGGCGATCGATCGCCACATCTCACCGATCGATCGCTATACTATTCTGTTCCATCGCGATCGATCGCCACAACCTCGCGATCGATCGTCAAAATGTTTTGTTGCTCGCGATCGATCGCCACATTGCACCGATCGATCGCCACATGATATAACCGCCTTAAACTTTGCTCTATCATCGGCGATCGATCGGCACAAAGCTTGCGATCGATCGCCGATGTCCAGAAACTTTAGAACATGGCGATTTTGAGCTTATCCTCATGGTATATCTCCTACAACTCGAAAATGAACATTTAAACATGTTTCATGCAATCTCTAATAGCATAGTAACATGTTTGTGTGATCAAAGAACTCAATTGTTTACACCATAACTCAAGTCAAAACAAACATCACCGATTTCCATGGTTTAACTTCAATTCCTCTTTTACTCTCATACACAAGGATACAAAGCACCTAATCCTTACCAAAATGGTAGGAAGTCACTTCTCCCACTTTTCTATCTTGATAACCAAGTGCAAATCCAAGAAAAGATGACAAAACCAAGAAGGTTTTGGAGAGGAGCTTGGTAGAGATTTGTAGGTGTAAAATGGTGTATTGTGAGTTTAAGCTCACTAATCCCCTTAATATAGCCACTTGCTATAATAACATGCCAAATAACATAAACATGTAAATCCAAACTCAAATTCACATGCTCATGCAACTTTAAATGAAAGGCAAAGGCATATGAAATTCAATTCAAATGTATACTAGTCCATGCTGCTTGATATGCCACTACACTTGATTTCATTCAAGTCACTTCTATGCACTACATCTTGTGCATCATGTTTCTTTCTTGTCATATATCATTTCATGTATGTGAGTATTAACCCTCGTTTCAACCCGAACCCGAGTCCACATCGTACCGTAATTATTCAAAATTACGCCATAATCATATGACACGTATAGAAAGCAAATCGAGGCATTACAGATCGAGAGGAAACTCTCGATCAATCGAGCAACAAAAAATTTCGTTTTTAATGTTAGATATCAACAGCACTCCAAAAGGAAAAAACAAACCCTTCCAAATTTTCACAGAAAAAAATTGTGTCTTTCACCTAATCCCCAATTTCTTCTATAATTTTTCCCACAAACTCACAAATCTTGCAATTTTTGCTTCAAAGCTTCATCTAATCACACTTTTTGCAACAGATTTGAAGATCCATAACTGAAATTGAGATTTCATCACAAAGGAGGAACTCAAGCAAATTCCAAAACATCACCTAGATTTTCATGGTATTCGGTTTCAACTCTTCTATATATCCATGAATTAGTGATTATTTCTGTTTGGGTATACAAGGATTGAAGTTTTTGGTGAATTTGGAAGTTGAGTAGTTAATTATTGGGGAATTAAGAGTTGGTTGGTAAGATTGGTGAATTCTTGCTGTGGTTGGTAATATTGGTGAGTTATTGTTGTGGTTGGGATTGAAGAAGTGAGAATTGTGAATTGATCAATGGCTCCAAACAAAAAGCAAAAGCAAGTCGAAGCCACCACTTCGTCTGCAGATTATGATGAGCAGCGCTTTGTGAATTTCGTAGCGGCGGAATTGTACCCCAGCTATCACCGCGAACCCCTCAGTCGCGAAAGGGGAATGAGTTTGGATCGACTTGAATGCCCTGTCATTCAAGAAGGAAGGCGACGAGGTTGGTTTGAATTCATTCAACAATCTATTGAAGCGGTGGCCCCTGTTGTGAGGGAATTCTATGCTAATCTCAGGACAGTCCACCAGAATTCAAGGGAGGTTGTATTTGTAAGGGGTAAGGATGTTGAATTTGATCGATTCAAATTAAATGCAATTTTTAGGATGCCATCTATAAAGAATAGTGATTACCAAGCGTTCAAAACAAGCCAGATCAATTACGATGAGGTACTATCGGTAATCAGTATTGAGGGGACTGACTGGAAAAGAAACAGCAATGGAGAGCCCTAATTGGTCCTCAAGAAATATCTGAAACCAGAGGCACAAGAATGGTTCTCCTTTATAGCCTCCCGGGTCATGCCATCGACCCACACTTCTGAGGTTACCAATGAGAGAGCTGCCCTGGTATTTGCCATACTCATAGGGCAAACGGTGGATTTGGGGCACATTATAAATGACAACATCTGTGACATCGGCAGGAGTCCACCCACCTCCGCATTGCCTTTTCCATCTACTATCACAGCTCTTTGCAAGAGAGGCGGAGTGAAGTGGGATGCAGATGAAGAACTCTTACCACCTAAAGGACCAATTGTGGTTGATGGGTCACCACCTCCTACAGGCCGATGTAGGGCTGAGCCATGGCCCTCAAGCAGCAGACATGCTTGGCCATCCTCCTCTTCCGCTGCAGAGCATTCATCGATTACCTTGGGCTCCCTTCACAGGGATCTCCAAGACCTCCGCCTGGAGCAGCAGGGCATCCAAAATTTGCAACGGGAACTAAAGTGGGTACAAGCACAAATAAGTCAGCACCAAATGGAGTTCCTGCAATACCAATGTGCATGGAACAATGCCTTGGCCCAAGGTTTCCCGGCTATTCAGTTTCCGCCTGAGCCGCAATTTCAACCATTCCCGCCTTACCAACCACCACCACCTGAGTACCAACCATACCAACCACCACCACCAGATTTTTCGTCATACCCACCATACCAGCCAGAGGAGCCATACTATCCAGTACCCCCGCCAGAGCATGATGAGGACGACGATCACTGACGATCGTCGTCGAGGTATGTGTTTTGCTTTTGCACTTATTGTTTACTATACATTGAGGGCAATGCATGTACTAAGTTTGGGGGGTATTTACTGGTTTCTGCTGGTATCTGCTGTTTTCTTTTGTTACTTCCTTGCATTACTAGTCTATCATGAGATTAGATCGTTTTTGGGCACATAAAAAAAAATTTCCTTGAAAATGAGTTCATCATTAAGAAATAAGGAATTAGACTTGCAACGGTATTACATGATGATATTAATCCCCATCTCAACTAAAGTCTTGAAGATTTTTTGACTTGTTTGTGAATATGTTTGGTTGAGTTAATATTTCAAAATTGAGGAACATTTTGAGCACTTTTGAGTCATGATTGAGTGAATTATATATTGGAAAATTTTTGTTAAGTATGATTTGTCTTGAGGATCTTAAAACACTCTAGAACCTATTTGAGGGCACTTTGAGGCGAAATTTTATAGTTATGAACTAGACTTGGAAATTATTTAGGCAATCTTTGAAACGTTTGAGACTTTCAAGCTTACCTTGTTTATATCAATCTCTATTTCCCTAATTTGAGCCTAATTGCAAAAGAAGGGAGTATGTTCAACATACTATTAGCCCCCATTCAACAAATTTCTTTGGCAACTCATTATACCCGCCTTTATGAGCTTAAATTGAAAGAATTCATCTCTACCTAAGGGAGTATAATGATTCTCAGTAGATGCACTTGAATTGCTACATTTAAGATGAGCTTATTGTTGAAAAAAATTGTTGAATGAGAAAAGAAAAAGATAGACAAAAAGCCTTGAGAAAAAAATTGAATAAATAAGACCCAAAGTGGCCAAGGCTAGAAAAAAGAGGAGGAGCTCGATAATATGTGCTAAAAAGTGAATTTTATAAGTTATACTCTCTTCTTTGTGTTTCCCTATCTTTTCTTTGAAGCCAAACACCTAGGCCAAACATTACAAGCTTTAAAAGACCTATTAATCCAAGTCTAGGGAATAATTACATTAGTGGAGAAGTGTTTGAAAAGTAGGCTTATAGAGTGTTTAATAGTAATCTTGACTTTGAGTTTAATAGCATTATTTGATCCTAAAAGTATATATGAAACTCAAGATTGACATTAACACACACACACGCTTTCCGATTTTGCGATATATTGCTTGGCTTAGGAGAAAACACTTCTTGTTAATTTTTGGATTGACTTATGGTTGAAGTGTTAGTGGGATTTCTGAGCTTTTACGTTTGAGTTGCTAAGTTAATTCATTCAAAGTATTGATGATGAACTTTGCATTTTGATCTTAATGTTTGCTCGAGGACGATCATTACATGTATTTTTGCTTTGATATGTATATATTTTCGTGTAGATTCCGGGAAGATGTTACGCTTTTTGGTATTTATTTGGTTATTTCAGGAATCTAGGTGGAAAGTGGAAGAATTGGGCTAAAAGGAAGAAAACGGATCAAACCGAGGCAAGAAATGAAGAAATTGAATTCTGGCATGACCGATCGATCGGAACTGGAGGGCGATCGATCGAATGAGACAGAAGTTTTGGCCAACAAAGAAATGCAGAGTTCGATCGATCGGAATCTTGAGCTCGATCGATCGAGCATGGCAGAGACTTGACAAGAAAATTTGAAGAAAGCTCGATCGATCGGCAACTCGTCCTCGATCGATCGAGCGAGGCAGAGAAAATCAGGTCCGGGAGTTGAAGGTGCTCGATCGATCGAGACATATGCACCGATCGATCGAGACACAGAATTTTCAAAAAATTAAAGACTTGATTTGGTTTGATTTTTGGAAACTCTTCCACCCACCCCCTCCTCTATAAATTAGGGAAGTAGGGCACGAAATTAGGGGCCATTATTGAGAGCATAATCAGACCCATATCAGATTATTCAGCCTTTTTTTATCTTCCAAGAACAATCCAAGGTTAGAGAAATCCTTTGAAGTGCAAGGAAGGAAGCAAGAGAAGAAGTATCGGTCAACGCACGGATTCGCTCCTACGTTATCGTATTTCTAAACTCTAATTATTTTGATTTTCAGATTTATTTGATGTTTATGAGGTTGAGAGACGATTATACATCTTGTTAATTTGATTTGAATATAATTACGTTTATTTGATCAAGGTTAAGTAATATTGTGATTGAATCATTGATTTGATTGTGCTTGAGTGGATTAATTTCTTTTGTTCATGAATTATAATCTTAATGATATCAAAACCTAGCTAACTTTGATTGATTTGGTGAATTATAATTGAGATCGAGAGATAAAGTTATAATACGCTAAAATAATTCATGTTGTATGTTTAAGATTTAGATCGAGAGATTAAATCAAATACGTGATCACTTTGAATTGAAAGATTTGAAGTTAACGGTTTTCATCGAGATTTATTCGATATTAAATTGGTTTAAGTGAACGAGAGTTACTTGTGTCAATTTAATATTAGTTTCAATATAGCTTGAGAAAGAATATTGACTATATTAGGAAATCCGTCACCTTAAGAATTGATTGATTAGTAATTGTTTTACAAACAAATCATTGACGATAACACAATTGAACGAACATCTTGATAAATTTCTTGAGCGGAATTTCTTCGCATCTTCAAAGGAGTTGTTTTATTTTTGAGTTTTTAAGTCTTTAGTTTAATTAGATAATTAATCATCTTTTTCGTAGGCTAAATATAATTTTGCTAATTTTATTTGGTACTTATACGTTAGTCCATGTGGGTTCGACATCCTTTCTTTTATATCACTATACTAAAACTTGACACCATCCACTTGCGGTAAAATCGCTACACTGGAATTTTCTGTTTAAAATAAAAGCGATCAGTGGCTCAAATTAAATGTAGCAGTTTGTTCCTGATCGCATCGCTACGTCATGATAGCGGCATCATCGCTTCAACGTGACAGCGGCATGTATCATCGCTTCGACACGACAGCATCATCATCGCTTCGACATGACGGTGGTATCATCGCTTCGAAATGACAGCGGCATCATCGCTTCGACGTGACAGCGGCATAAACCATCGCTTCGACACGACAACGGCATCATCGCTTCGACACGACAGCGGCATAATCAGGAATGTATCACTTTGCTCCGCAGGCCCAAGAGGTACTCCCATGCATGTGCCACATGCCCCGTAGGCGCAAGAGGTGACTGATAAGTGTATTTTATACACTTATATTTCTTCTTATTTTGCATGGTTTAGTGTTAGTTTCCGAACAGAATTACGCTTTTGGTTTTGTTCTGTGTTGTTTTGCAGGGATCCAGGTAATTACATGTTTTGTGGACTAAAATGGTGCAAATGACGGAAAGAACGGATGGATTGAAGCCAAAAATCTACACTTTCAATCATGGCAACAGGCGTAAAGACGCCTACTCTGAGGCGTAACTACGCCTAACCCACGGCAAATCATTATTTGGAGAATGTCTTGAGGCGTAACTACGCCTGTTTTGAGGCGTAACTACGCCTAAGCTACGGCTTTGAGATTTTGTTCAGGCGTAACTACGCCTGTTTTCACGCGTAATTACGCCAGTCACACGGGAAGCCAGTTCTTTTGACACGTCGACAGGCGTAACTACGCCACTTCGGAGGCATACTTACGCCAATGGAATTTTGGCAATTTTGGAGACTTTCCTTATCTGATGCACACGGGATTTTAAAGGGATTAACAAAGGCACAAGGGGATTCATTCAGACTTAGACATAATTTTGGAGAGAAGGATGCTAGGGTTGAAGAACGGAGAAAAATAACGACGACGGCTCGGAGCAAAAAGTAGAGAATTCATCACTAGACGGCGGCGTTCATCGGAGATCGAAGAATAGCGTCCAATTCGTTTTGTATCTCTAAACTTTTAGCAATTTTTATGGGTTATTTAAACATGTCTATGTGTTTGAATACTTCTAGCATGAGCTAATTTTATTTTCTAGGAGACGATGTAGCTTGTTTTGAAACTACGCTTATTATGAATTGATTGAAGTTTATTTGGATTTCCGTATGGTTTATTTATGTTTTCCTGTTCTTAATGCTTTTAATCTACTGGCCATGGATTGAATGATTCTATATTTGTGATCTATCACTCGGGAGAGGGGGTTGTGAAATAGGAAAGAAGGAATTCGTATCGTGGTAGTTATATTGTTCGGAAGACCTATAACTCCATAGAAGTCGTCAAAGGAATTACTGCGCTTTTACAATTGTTTGATAATTAATCTTAGATAGGGATATCAAGATTGATGTTAGATAATTACTTCTGCCTAACACTCGGGAGAGGGAGTAGAAACAAATAAGAATTCTCGGCTAGTAAACTAGGAAATCCATAAAATGGAAATCAAGGAATGATAAGTGTAGTGGATGAACAAGTGAAATCGTACTCCTAGATTCGTCTCCAACTGATTTCTTTTCAACTCAGTATTTTATCATCGTTAGTTAATTAATTTTTATTATTCGCATAACACTCAACTATTCGATTCTCTAAATAAAGCAAAGATTATTTTAATTCAGTACTTAGATTTAACTATTTAATCAATCTCTGTGGGTTCGACATCTTTTTATACTAAAACTTGACTACCGTGCGCTTGCGGTAAGGGATTTTACGCAACAAGTTTTTGGAGCCGTTGCCGGGGATTGATTTATTTAGTACAATCTGATACTGTACCAATTAATGTTGGTTTTAATTTAGAGCTTTTATTCCTTTTATTTTGGAGTGATTTTTGTCTGTCTGAATTTTTGCAGTGCATGCGAAAGTACACTACTCCTGAATCGTTGCTGTTTGATCCTGAGATCGAGAGAACTGCAAGAAGACTGAGAAAAACGAGAAGGGGGGAATTGATAGAAATGGCTGCAAATAGAGACAACAACGAACCACCTCCACAACTTGTTGAACCTCAAAGGGCGATCAGAGATTATTTCAAACCTTTGGTCAACAACAATTACTCTGGGATAGCTCGCCAGACTATCAATGCCAACAACTTGGAACTTAAGCCGGCATTGATAAGTATGGTGCAATAAATCAGTTTGGTGGGTCCCCTATTGAAGACCCCAAGTTACATTTGAGGATATTTTTTGGAGATAGCTGATACTGTGAAGATGAATGGTGTTCCAGAAGATATTGTGAGACTGCGATTGTTCCCTTTCTCTCTTAGGGACCATGCAAGGAGCTGGCAACAATCTCTTCCATATACTGGTATTAACACATGGGCGGAAATGGCATCAAAATTTCTCTCGAAGTTTTTCCCACCAGCTAAGTCAGCTCAACTGAGAACTGAAATCAGTACGTTCAGGCAAATTGATTCTGAACAACTATACGAGGCATGGGAGCGATTCAAGGATTTATTGAGGAGGTGCCCACAACATAACTATGAAAGCTGGGTGCAGATTCAGTTATTTTACAATGGGTTGAATGGACCAACTAGGATCATTGTGGATGCTGCAGCAGGAGGAACACTATTTTCTAAGACTGCAGATGCTGCCTTTGAATTACTTGAGGAGATGTCGGCCAACAGCTTCCAGTGGCCCAGTGAGCGAGCCATGGCAAGGAAACCCATAGGTATGTATGAGGTTGATCATTTTAGTACTCTTACTGCACAACTGTCTGCACTAACCACGCAAGTAGCAGCTCTGACCAAGCAAGGAGCACAACCTACTATTGAATCGGCCGCCGCTGCAGCTGGAATGGAGTTGTCAAGGGAAGCAGATCAAGAGCACGTTCAGTTCATAAACAATCGGTATCCCAACAATAATAACTACCGAAGCAATCCGTATCAACAAGGGTTCCGCAACAATGATAGACTCTCATATGCCAACAGCAATAGTGCTCTGAATCCACCACCTGGATATGCTCCACAAAAGAATGAAGGTAAACCTTCACTTGAAGATTTGGTGACTACTTTTGTTCAAAGTTCGACATTGAGGCTTGAGAAAAATGAGTCGAGGCTTGATACGATTGAGGGTCACATGAACAACATGGGTGCTACAATGAAGTCTCTTGAGGTGCAAATTGGGCAGCTTGCTAATGCCATGAACAACCAACAAAGAGGATCATTTCCTAGCAACACCGAAGTGAACCCAAGGGAGCAGTGCAAGGCCGTGTCATTGAGAAGTGGCAAGGAACTTGGGGATGTAGAACCAGCACATGTTGCCATCTGTTGAGGAGACTCAAATTCAGGTTGAAACCCCTAAGGAAGTTGAAAAGGAGAAGCAAGCCACACTACAGGAAAAGATTCCTATGTACAAGCCTACACTTCCATATCCTCAACGTTTCCGGAAAAAGGCTATAGATGACCAGTTTGCCAAATTCTTGGAGATTTTCAAGAAAATCCACATAAATATTCCTTTTGTCGAGGCGTTGCAACAAATGCCTAATTATACAAAGTTTATGAAGGATATAATGGCATGAAAGAGGAATCTTGAGGAATTTGAAACCGTGAATCTCACAGAAGAATGTAGTGCAATCCTCCAAAAGAAGCTACCACAAAAATTGAAAGATCCAGGGAGTTTTACTATTCCTTGTATTATTGGTAGTTCTACATTTAATAGGGCGTTATGTGATTTAGGTGCAAGTATTAATTTAATGCCTTTATCTGTTTTCAGGAGTTTAGGGCTTGGTGAAGTAAAGCCTACTACAATCACATTGTAATTGGCGGATAGGTCTCTCACATATCCTAGAGGGATAATTGAAGATGTGCTTGTGAAGGTGGACAAATTTATTTTCCCTGCAGATTTTGTGGTTCTAGACATGGAGGAAGATGGAGATGTTCCATTAATTTTGGGGAGACCATTCTTAGCAACAGGCAGGGCACTTATCGATGTCCAAAGAGGAGAATTATCCTTGAGAGTTGGAGGAGAAGAAGTCATGTTCAATATTTACAAGGCTCTCAAGGGACCTGACGAGGTAAGTACTTGCAAGTTTTTGGATGTTATTGACTCATGTGTGCATAACTTTGAAGTAGGAGCAATACCGGAGGATCCATTGGAGAATTGCATGGTCAACTCTATTATGAAAGTGGATGCAACTGAACCTGATATTGCTGAGCAAGTGGAAGCACTTAAGAGCTTGCCTAAGGAGAACAACACTGCTGGAAAAGCGGAAGATGTACGAGATACATCAGTCAAAGAAGATACGAAGGCGAGCTCGGAACTGAAAGAACCACCGGCCCACCTTACTTATGCCTTCTTGGGTGAGAATTCGACATACCCGGTAATTATATCTTAATCTCTTTGTTCTTTAGAGAAGGATAAATTATTACGTGTATTGAGGACATATAAATCTGCTTTGGGTTGGTCGATTTCTGATATCAAGGGGATAAGCCCGTCTTTGTGCATGCATAAAATTCTTATGGAGGATTCCTTCGTTCCCTCCATTGATCATCAAAGGCGGTTAAATCCAGCAATGAAGGAGGTAGTAAAAGCAGAAGTGCTTAAATTGTTAAATGCTGGGATTATTTATGCTATTTCAGATAGTGCATGGGTTTCCCCAGTACAGGTTGTGCCAAAGAAAGGAGGGATGACAGTGGTAAGAAATGAAAATAATGAGTTGATCTCAACTCGAACTGTGACGGGGTGGCGAGTTTGCATTGACTATAGGAAACTCAACAAGGCCACAAGGAAGGACCACTTCCCTCTTCCATTTATTGATCAGATGCTCGACAGGTTAGCCGGTTATTGTTATTATTGTTTCTTAGATGGCTATTCAGGATACAATCAAATTGCCATAGACCCCGAGGATCAAGAGAAGACAACTGTTTACCTGTCCATATGGCACCTTTGCGTTTAGAAGAATGCCTTTTGGTTTATGCAACGCACCTGCTACCTTTCAACGGTGCATGATGGCGATATTTTCAGATATGGTGGAGGAGATCCTTGAAGTCTTCATGGACGACTTTTCGGTATTTGGTTCCTCTTTTGACCATTGTTTGCATAACCTATCTCTTGTGTTACAGCGCTGCCAAGAAAAGAACCTCGTGTTAAATTGGGAGAAATGTCACTTTATGGTGCAAGAGGGTATTGTCCTTGGCCATAAGGTGTCATCTCAAGGACTTGAAGTGGATAGAGCAAAAGTGGTTGCAATTGAGAAGCTTCCACCTCCGAACAATGAGAAGGCTATTAGGAGCTTCCTTGGACATGCCGGGTTTTATCGACGTTTTATTAAAGATTTTTCTAAAATAGCTAAGCCTTTGTGTAATTTGTTAGAAAAAGACTCACCTTTTGTCTTTGATGATTTGTGTTTGCAGGCATTTAACAGGCTAAAGAAAGCACTTATATCTGCACCAATCATCATAGTGCCGGATTGGAAGGAGCCATTTGTTTTAATGTGTGATGCCAGCGACTATGCTGTGGGAGCAGTTTTGGGGCAAAAGAGAGACAAGATTTTTAGGGCGATCTACTATGCAAGTAGAACTCTTGATGGAGCCCAACAGAATTACACGACCACCGAGAAAGAGATGCTAGCTGTGGTGTATGCATTCGACAAGTTTAGAGCATATCTGATCGGGACAAAGGTCATAGTTTACACAGATCATGCAGCGATTCGTTATCTTTTTGCCAAGAAGGATGCGAAACCCCGATTGATTCGATGGATCTTGTTGCTACAAGAGTTTGATTTCGAGATCTTGGATAAAAATGGCAGTGAAAATCAAGTAGCAGATCACTTATCTCGTTTGGAGTTGGAGGATCAAATGGATCATGGAGTCATACAAGAGAACTTTCTTGATGAACATCTCTTTGAGGTATGTACTAAAACCCCGTGGTTTGCTGCTTTTGCTAATTATTTGTCGTGTGGTATATGGCCTCCAGACCTCACTTATCAGCAAAGGAAGAAGTTCTTTCATGATGTGAAGAATTATTACTGGGATGAACCGTATGTATTCAGACGCTGTGCAGACCAAATTGTCCGGAGATGCGTAACTGAGGAGGAATCAAGAGAGATTCTTGAAAAGTGTCACTCCAGACCTTATGGAGGACATTTTGGAGCAGCAAGGACAGCAGCAAAAGTGCTTCAATCGGGTTTCTATTGGCCAGAGCTACATCGAGACAGTTATACGTTGGTGAAGACGTGTGATCGTTGTCAGCGCATTGGTAATATTTCTAAACGCCATGAGATGCCGTTGACAAATATCTTGGAATTAGAAATATTCGATGTATGGGGTATTGATTTCATGGGCCCCTTTCCACCATCTTTTGGGCAGTCATATATTTTGCTAGCAGTGGACTATGTTTCTAAGTGGGTTGAAGCGATTGCCACATCGACTAATGACGCTCATGTCGTGGTCAAGTTTGTGCAAAAGAACATATTTACACGGTTTGGTACTCCGAGATCGATTGTAAGTGATGAAGGAACCCACTTCTGTAACAAGATCTTCAGTGCTTTGATGACGAAATACACTGTGAGGCATAAGATTGCATTGGCTTATCATCCACAGACTAATGGCCAAGCCGAAATTTCTAACCGAGAAATTAAGCTAATTCTTGAAAAGACGGTCAGTATTAACCGAAAGGATTGGGCCCTGAAATTGGATGATGCATTATGGGCATACCGCACTGCATTCAAAACTCCCATAGGGATGTCCTCATATCGTCTAGTTTTTGGGAAAGCATGCCATTTACCGGTAAAGTTGGAACATCGGGCTTTCTGGGCCATAAAGAAGCTGAACTTTGATTTGAAGGCTGCTGGTGAGCAACGGTTGCTACAGCTCACTGAGATGGATGAGTTTCGTAATGAAGCGTACGAAAATGCTAAGATCTACAAGGAGCGAATGAAGAATTGGCATGACAAGCAAATCGTGAGAAGAGAGTTTATTCCTGGTCAGAAAGTGCTACTATATAACTCTCGTCTCCGACTATTTCCAGGAAAGTTGAAGTCACGATGGTCTGGGCCGTTCACTATTGAGAAAGTGACCCCATATGGAGCAATTGAACTGAAATGCGATGACGGTCACACATTTCAAGCAAATGGGCAGCGTTTGAAGCATTATTTTGGGGAAGAAGTAAGAGACATGGACGAGGTTCACCTGAGCGAGCCTAAGTGAATGGATGGAAGACAGTCGGGCCGAGGACTATAAACTAAGCGCTTTTCAGGAGGCAACCAGAATCCTGTATCCTTATTTTATTTCTATTTTAAAAAAACAAAAAAAAATATGGCGTATTTACGCCTTTCAAGACGTAATTACGCCTGAAAAATATTTTGCAATTTTGAGATGCCGTAGGACAGGCGTAACTACGCCTCTTTGTGGCGTAATTACGCCTGTCAAATTTTCAGAAAATATTAAAATGCCGTAGCGTAGGCGTAACTACGCCTGTTTTTGGCGTAGTTACGCCTACCAATTTTTTTAAAATTTTTCAAAGCCGTAGGCGAGGCGTAATTACGCCTCTCAAGTGGCGTAATTACGCCTCGCGTATTTTAACTCTGCATCTGCGCATCATTCTTCAAACTTTCTCCTCTCTTTAAACCCTAACCCACGCCTCTTCCCCTCAATTTTTCAATTCCGATTTTTTCTCTTCAATCTCTCTTAATTAAGCTATCCCACCTCTAAAGTCCATATTTTTATCGATTAATTGCAGGTTTTTGGAGTTTATTGGTGCAAGGAAGCAAGTTTAGGGGGGTTGCAACAAAGTGGTCTAGCTTAGCCAACCAAATCGAAAATTCTTCATCTAAGGGTTGGTAAGTCTTTTAATCCTTCATGATTATTGAGATTGTGCAAGCAAGGTAGCAATATTGTGTGATATATAGCTTGGAGTTGAAGTGCATGTGATTATTGTTGTGAAGTTGAATTGGGGTGAGAATTCTGGTGAATTGTGATATTGGAGTGTTGTTGGGGAAGTGCCTTAGCCACATTGGGTTATTGTTGTGTTGGTTAATTGGAATTATCTATGGCACCCAACAAGAAACCAAAGGGGAGCACATCCAAAGGGAAAGCACCCGCCGCTTCATCGGGGTCGTTTGACGCCCACAAATTCTGGAACGAAGATGCTGAGGCCAATTATACGAAGGAATTAGCTCGGCCTTGGATAAGCGAGCGGGGGTTTGATTTAGCGGAGCCCCGACACCCCATCATCCTAAATGCACTTGCTCGTGGGTGGGGTGAATTTATAAAGGAGCCTAATGATGCCGTGCAACCGGTCGTCCGGGAATTCTATGCCAACCTCTCTGTGCGACATGAAGAGTTTAAAGTCTTGGTTAGGGGACATATGGTAGCATTTGACCGCCACACGATCAACACACTTTTTGAGATACACGATGTGGATGGGGATGATTATACTACCTTTGTTAACGGAACCATCGACTATAATGAAGTCATTTTGAGGTTGTGTGGCCCCACTGCCCGCCGGAAGATGAATGATGACAAATTCGTAAATTTTCAAGCCTCGGCACTGAAAGCCCCCGAGAAGTTCTGGTTTGCCTTCATCAAGGCACGCCTTAAGCCGGCTATGCATGCCACAGATGTCACCAGGGACAGAGCTTTATTGCTATACGCTATTGTGACTGGAATGTCTATTGATTTAGGGCTTCTTCTCCAGTTTTCGATCGAGGTTGCTTGCAGGGGGGCAACGACTTTGGGCTTCCCACACCCCATGCTTATTACTAATCTGTGCCACTATGCGGGGGTGCGATGGGGCCCTGAAGAAGAGCGATTGAAAATTCAAAAGTCGATTATGTTGACTAAATATTCTCGAAGGCGACGCCCCCCATCTTCTAGCCAAGCCGAGGCTTCCAGTGGGCCACAACCGGATGAATCTGAACCACTCCCGAACCTCCCCACTCTTGTTCACCGACTCACGGATTTGGAGCAAAGTGTAGCGGCTCAAGCTAACCAATGGGCTGATTTCTACCAAAGTCATGAGGCTTACATGCAGCGCCAAGAGGCGTTCCAGCAGTGTCAGGACACGTACATGAACTTTGTCGTGGATTCACATCGGCCCTCGCTCAGGAGTTTCCTCATCGAGCGTTTCCTCAGCCGCCGACTTTCCAGCCAGCACCTTTTCCACAACCGCCCCCCGACGATATGGATGACGATGACCACTGACGGTCATCGCTTAGGTATGTGCATCGTTCTATTTATTCCTTCATGTGTATGCATTGAGGACAATGCACATTTCTAAGTTTATGGGGGGTACTTTGAACTGTTCAAACTACTTGGATTTCTGTTGCTTTTGGTTGTTTGTTTTCCTTATTTTGTTTGGTTTGTCTTGATTTAGAGTCTGTTGAGTTTTGAGTGTCATAAGTTGTATTACGAGTCAGTTGAGGCCAATGATGAAAAATTGAGTTGAATTGTGGAGAATTTTAAAAATTTCATGTTTTCATGTTGCTCTTGAGTTCTCACATATTTTTGCACTAGAGACCATGACCATTTGATTAATCAATGATGGTTTGAACGAACACAAAAATGATATAGGCAATTCTTGATAATTTGGGCCTTGATTCTTTCATAGAAAATTGCTATAGTAGCCCCTTTGAGCTTAAGTATAAAAGAATGAGAATTGCATTGTTTGCGATATCTTTTAGAATCTCATTCAAATTTTCTCTGATATTACCATGGTTTTCAGATGCAACTGAGCACATTGGTCAAATCATGTAAGTTATTTGTGAATTGAGAGTAGTATAGAACTTACTATAGTAATCTTTGAGGCGAAATACAGACATATGTGGCTTAGGAATGATTTAGGCAATTTTTTTGATCGTTTGAGCCTTTGAAGCCACCAAATGACATAATTTTATCTTTAGTTACCCTTTTGAGCTTAATACAAATCGAATGACATGTGTTTAGGCACATGAATAACCCCATTCGGCATCGTTTCAAGATACCACATCAACCACCTTGTTGATAGCTTATACACTGTTTCCCACCCTCAATGGAGTAAGCTTCTATTGCGCTTTAAAAGTTCAAATAACTCCTATGATCTTAATTGAAAATTAGAAGTGGAGTAACGATGAAAAGAAAAAAAAAAGAGAAAAATAATGAGGTGAATAACGATGAGGAGGATGAGAAAAGAGGATGAATTGAAATGAAAAGAAAATTGATGAATCATCAATAGAAGGAGTCGAAAGCGGGATGAGAATGCGCAAATTGATTATAATTTCAACTTACTCTCTTGCTTTGAATACCTTTCCTTTTATTGAAGCCATGAGCCAAAGCCTAACGTTACAAGCTTATTAAGACCTATTGACCAAGCCACATTTGTCTAATATACTAGTGGAGAAGGTTATGAATAGTGAACCTATGACACTCGAGGAACACTTGTAATAAACATGGTTTTGACATTCACATATGAGCATCTCATTACCTAGTCTTGATGCATTGTTAGCATTCATCAAAGTTACACTCTGTTTTTGAACAATGCAATTTGAACCTATACCTTGCAAAGTCCTATTGATTTGTGTGAGTTAAGATTGCTTTAATGATTACATGGAAATGGTAGCACACACACACGTGAGAATTCTTGAGAAAGTGATATGCATGTCTGAATACTTCTGAGGCCTGCACAATTGGAATGTTTTACAACTTTGTTTTGTGTGTCTTTTCGTGTCAGTTTAGTTTTGATTTGTTTTTGTTTTGTTTTTGTGTTGTTTTGCTCGAGACTAGCAAAAGTTTAAGTTTAGGGGGTTTGATAAGTGTATTTTATACACTTATATTTCTTCTTATTTTGCATGGTTTAGTGTTAGTTTTCGATCAGAATTACGCTTTTGGTTTTGTTCTGTGTTGTTTTGCAGGAATCCAGGTAATTACATGTTTTGTGGACTAAAAGGGTGCAAATGACGGAAAGAACGGATGAATTGAAGCCAAAAATCTACACTTTCAATCATGGCAACAGGCGTAAAGACGCCTACTCTGAGGCGTAACTACGCCTAACCCACGACAAATCTTTATTTGGAGAATGTCTTGAGGCGTAACTACGCCTGTTTTGAGGCGTAACTACGTCTAAGCTACGGCTTTGAGATTTTGTTCAGGCGTAACTACGCCTGTTTTCAGGCGTAATTACGCCAGTCACGCGGGAAGCCAGTTCTTTTGACACGTCGACAGGCGTAACTACGCCACTTCGGAGGCATACTTACGCCAATGGAATTTTGGCAATTTTGGAGACTTTCCTTATCTGATGCACACGGGATTTTAAAGGGATTAACAAAGGCACAAGGGGATTCATTCAGACTTAGACATAATTTTGGAGAGAAGGAGGCTAGGGTTGAAGAACGGAGAAAAATAACGACGACGGCTCGGAGCAAAAAGTAGAGAATTCATCACGAGACGGCGGCGTTCATCGGAGATCGAAGAATAGCGTCCAATTCGTTTTGTATCTCTAAACTTTTAGCAATTTTTATGGGTCATTTAAACATGTCTATGTGTTTGAATACTTCTAGCATGAGCTAATTTTATTTTCTAGGAGACGATGTAGCTTGTCTTGAAACTACGCTTATTATGAATTGATTGAAGTTTATTTGGATTTCCGTATGGTTTATTTATGTTTTCCTGTTCTTAATGCTTTTAATCTACTGGCCATGGATTGAATGATTCTATATTCGTGATCTATCACTCGGGAGAGGGGGTTGTGAATAGGAAAGAAGGAATTCGTATCGTGGTAGTTATATTGTTCGGAAGGCCTATAACTCCATAGAAGTCGTCAAAGGAATTACTGCGCTTTTACAATTGTTTGATAATTAATCTTAGATAGGGATATCAAGATTGATGTTAGATAATTACTTCTGCTTAACACTCGGGAGAGGGAGTAGAAACAAATAAGAATTCTCGGCTAGTAAACTAGGAAATCCATAAAATGGAAATCAATGAATGATAAGTGTAGTGGATGAACAAGTGAAATCGTACTCCTAGATTCGTCTCCAACTGATTTCTTTTCAACTCAGTATTTGATCATCGTTAGTTAATTAATTTTTATTATTCGCATAACACTCAACTATTCAATTCTCTAAATAAAGCAAAGATTATTTTAATTCAGTACTTAGATTTAACTATTTAATCAATCTCTGTGGGTTCGACATCTTTTTATACTAAAACTTGACTACCGTGCTCTTGCGGTAAGGGATTTTACGCAAAAGTGACCCCTCACATGTGCACATTGTCCTTCGGACTCAAGAGGTGATGCCCATTCCGCATAATCTCATCGATATTTCTATACACCTGCATCAAGGTTAACACAACAATCCACAAATCCTACTACGTTATATCGGCGGCTCAATAATATCCCTCGCTATGATATGACAGCGGCATTAACCATCGCTTCAACATATGAACGACAAATATTATGAGCCATCGCTCGTGATATACCCGTAGCAGGACTCTAATTGCAATATATTTGTGTGCTCAATGTCAATTGAAATCTCATAATCATTTGGAAATCATACCCGAATATTCCACTGTCTGTTATCCACCATTCCTGTTCTTAGACAACGTATAATGTTTCTCATTTCCTGATTTTTCCTACAGCATCAAATTCTTAAAACACTTTCATATCAAGTGTAATCCGTTCCCATCAAACTCATTTCATCGTATTCCATATGATCCTGCAACCATCATGGTAAGCAATACCACATTCCACATCATAAAAAGCACATAAGCAAATAGTTGTGTCACACAACACTAACTACCATCATGCATAAATATGTGCTACCCATTCCTATCAGCATGTTCCAGGCCCTCAACAGCCCCAAAGAGCAAACAACTGCTCTGATACCACTAATGTAAGGACCCCCGTGCCCTTAACCCGTTATTAGTGTATTGATCCATGCCTTTAGTGCATACAATCATATATCATGGGAATGAACCACATGTAAGCATAGCATCATATACCAACTATAAAATTTCTTGCATTAAAACTCCATAATATTCAACTTTCCCAACCAAAACCATTTACATCGTATGCACCCTCATAATATACTAACATACTCTCATTTCATTTAGCAATTCCATATTTAATTGCATGCAGACAATAAATGAAGAGAGGAAAGCCATACCCATTTATACATTACATATACACGTAAGAACGTACTCACATGAGAGCACCCAATGAATAAGCGTGTATCTAATGTATAAGATACTCTACCAAATACCGTTACTGGTGCTTCGATCCTGGAAGCACCTCCCATCCATATATCGATCTCCACTCGGGATCTACCGTTATGCTTATTCAACCGGCTCTGGTACCTCGATCCTGGAAGTACCTCAAATCAACAGCCCGAGCTCAACTCCAAAGCTGCTGCTACACTCGTATCACCTGCCCCAACAGAGACAGCCCCCACACGGGGTGAGCATACCAATACCACCAATCCAATAATCATAATATTACAGTTGATACTTTACATAATGTAAATGCCATGAATTTAAATGATACTCCCTGGATGGTATCATCCTCATCTGGGATCCCCTGTATTGTCCATGTTCACAAAATAACCAAACCATTAAATTCTCAAAAGCCAGTTGATCATCTCATTTATCAACTAAAACCATTCCTGCTATACCAGTTCCATAATCAAATATGATTAAATCACCAAATAGAATATCACAGATATCACATGTATCTAGCCAATGATTCCATATTTTCATTTCATAGCTCGCTTCACAATAGCGGCATTTTAACCCCACGCACGCTCAACAATAGCGGCGTTATAACCGATGGTCGCTCAACGGCGACAACATCCCAAATCTTGCTCTCTCAAAAGTGGCATCATATAATTCCCAATCTATCTCCATTTATCACAATTACCATATACCATGCATTTCAATATTCATTTATTGCAAATACCCTATACCATGCATTTCACAGTTGCAACATTATAATAGGTTATGCTCGTACGTTATACGTACCTTATAATTCCGTAGTTCGAGTCCGACCTCGCTGAGTCCCACGACCCGATGAATTATGTGCGAACACATAAATAACTCACAATCAAATATAAGCATGCAACCACGTGCCCAAGCACGTTTACAAATTCCAAATATATCGTCAATCCATGACGATTTACCATTTTAAAAGACCCCGGGTTAAGCACGCATAATACCCAAAATATACCAATTTAAAAGTTTAAATGATAGCCAAAAACTCAACCGAGAATTCCGTTTTATTAGACTTTGGCTCCAACCAATCCATTTAAAAGTATAGCATTCCCATTGGAATGTAGACATTGTCCCGGAAATGGGCCACTCAAACCTCGATTCCAAAATCCCGACATTTTTCCAAAATTGTGAAAAAACAACATTCTGCGAGCGGCGATCGATCGCCGATTTCATCGCGATCGATCGCCGATTTCATCGCGATCGATCGCCCCCAACCAGTAGCAAAACAGGGCCTCTTCGGGATCGATCGCCAATCCTCGCGATCGATCGCCGGCACTGTTCATCTTCACCAAAATTTCAGCTGCACGTCGCGATCGATCGGCGCCCCTCGGCGATCGATCGCGGCCTACGATTTTCCGAAAAACTCGAGCTTCCATGGTGTTTTTCACACCCAAACTCAAAACCAACACCCCATACACCTTCAACACCTCAAATACACCATTAAAGCCAATAAAAACTCTAAAAACAAACTTTAATATTTTTACCCAAAAATCCACAAATCCAAATCTAACATTAATACTCAACCAAAATCAACAATACTACTACCCAATCGAAGACAAGGACGAGGGGAAGATTAAGACCTGGTTATCATCGAGAAAACCGGCCCCCGAGCCAAGCTACCAACGATATCTCCTCCAAGGGAGAAAAGAGGGAAATGGGGGAAGGGTTGGGCGCGTTAGAGAGAGAGGGAGATAGAGAGGGAATCCGTCCAATGACGGAATATCGAGTCTACTTGGTATAAATAGTACCAAAACTCCAAAATACCAATCTCTTCACAAATACATCATGACTCATTAAAAATCATCTGTTTTCAATAATTACCTCCCAATCTCTATTTCCATTACCAACCCCAGTACAAAGTACTCCGGACTCCGGCATCATCGCTTCGACGTGACAGCGGCATAAACCATCGCTTCGACACGACAGCGGCATCATCGCTTTGACATGACAGCGGCATAATCAGGAATATAACACTTTGCTCCGCAGGCCCAAGAGGTACTCTCATGCACGTGCCACATGCCCCGTAGGCGCAAGAAGTGACCCCGCACATGTGCACATTGTCCTTTGGACTCAAGAGGTGATGCCCATTCCGCATAATCTCATCGATATTTCTATACACCTGCATCAAGGTTAACACAACAATCCACAAATCCTACTACGTTATATCGGCGGCTCAATAATATCCCTCGCTATGATATGACAGCGGCATTAACCATCGCTTCGACATATGAACGACAAATATTATGATCCATCGCTGGTGATATACCCGTAGCAGGACTCTAATTGCAATATATTTGTGTGCTCAATGTCAATTGAAATCTCATAATCATTTGGAAATCATACCCGAATATTCCACTGTCTGTTATCCACCATTCCTGTTCTTAGACAACGTATAATGTTTCTCATTTCCTGATTTTTCCTACAGCATCAAATTCTTAAAACACTTTCATATCAAGTGTAATCCGTTCCCATCAAACTCATTTCATCGTATTCCATATGATCCTGCAACCATCATGGTTAGCAATACCACATTCCACATCATAAAAAGCACATAAGCAAATAGTTGTGTCACACAACACTAACTACCATCATGCATAAATATGTGCTACCCATTCCTATCAGCATGTTCCAGGCCCTCAACAGCCCCAAAGAGCAAACAACTGCTCTGATACCACTAATGTAAGGACCCCCGTGCCCTTAACCCGTTATTAGTGTATTGATCCATGCCTTTAGTGCATACAATCATATATCATGGGAAGGAACCACATGTAAGCATAGCATCATATACCAACTATAAAATTTCTTGCATTAAAACTCCATAATATTCAGCTTTCCCAACCAAAGCCATTTACATAGTATGCACCCTCATAATACACTAACATACTCTCATTTCATTTAGCAATTCCATATTTAATTGCATGCAGACAATAAATGAAGAGAGGATAGCCATACCCATTTATACATTCCATATACACATAAGAACGTACTCACATGAGAGCACCCAATGAATAAACTTGTATCTAATGTATAAGATACTCTACCAAATACCGTTACTGGTGCTTCGATCCTGGAAGCACCTCTCATCCATATCTCGATCTCCACTCCGGATCTACTGTTATGCTTATTCAACCGGCTCTGGTACCTCGATCCTGGAAGTACCTCAAATCAACAGCCCGAGCTCAACTCCAAAGCTGCTGCTACACCTGTATCACCTGCCCCAACAAAGACAGCCCCCACACGGGGTGAGCATACCAATACCACCAATCCAATAATCATAATATTACAGTTCATAATTTACAGAATGTAAATGCCATGAATTTAAATGATACTCCCTGGATGGTATCATCCTCATCTTGGATCCCCTGTATTGTCCATGTTCTCAAAATAACCAAACCATTAAATTCTCAAAAGCCAGTTGATCATCTCATTGATCAACTAAAACCATTCCTCCTATACCAGTTCCATAATAAAATATGATTAAATCACCAATTAGAATATCACAGATATCACATGTATCTAGCCAATGATTCCATATTTCCATTTCATAGCTCGCTCCACAATAGCGGCATTTTAACCCCACGCACGCTCAACAACAGCGGCATTATAACCGATGGTCGCTCAACGGCGACAACATCCCAAATCTTGCTCGCTCAAACGTGGCATCATATAATTCCAAATGTATCTCCAGTTATCACAATTACCATATACCATGCATTTCAATATTCATTTATTGCAAATACCCTATACCATGCAGTTCACAGTTGCAACATTATAACAGGCTATGCTCGTACGTTATACGTACCTTATAATTCCGTAGTTCGAGTCCAACCTCGCCTGAGTCCCATGACCCGATGAATTATGTGCTAACACATAAATAACTCAAAATCAAATATAAGCATGCAACCACGTGCCCAAGCACGTTTACAACCTCCAAATATATCATCAATCCATGACGATTTACCATTTTAAAAAACCCCGGGTTAAGCACGCATAATACCCAAATATACCAATTTAAAAGTTTAAATGATAGCCAAAAACTCAACCGAAAATTCCGTTTTATTAGACTTTGGCTCCAACCAATCCATTTAAAAGTATAGCATTCCCATTGGAATGTAGACATTGTCCCGGAAATGGGCCACTCAAACCTCAATTCCAAAATCCCGATATTTTTCCAAAATTGTGAAAAAACAACATTCTGCAAGCGGCAATCGATCGCCGATTTCATCGCGATCGATCGCCCCCAACCAGTAGCCAAACAGCGCCTCTTCACAATCGATCGCCCACCCGTTCGCGATCGATCGCCGAGACCTCTCGATCGATCGCCTGCACTGTTCATCTTCACCAAAATTTCAGCTGCACGTCGCGATCGATCGGCGCCCCTCGGCGATCGATCGCGGCGTGCGATTTCGGGTCGGTGATCGATCGCGACCTGCGATTTTCCGAAAAACTCGAGCTTCCATTGTGTTTTTCACACCCAAACTCAAAACCAACACCCCATACACCTTCAACACCTCAAATACACCATTTAAAGCCAATAAAAACTCTAAAAACAAACTTTAAGATTTTTACCCAAAAATCCACAAATTCAAATCTAACATTAATACTCAACCGAAATCAACAATACTACTACCCAATCGAAGACAATGAGGAGGGGAAGATTAATACCTGGTTATCATCGAGAAAACCGGCCCCCGAGCCAAGCTACCAACGATTTCTCCTCCAATGGAGAAAAGACGGAAATGGGGGAAGGGTTGGGCGCGTTAGAGAGAGGGGGAGAGAGAGGGGGAATCCGTCCAATGACGGAATATCGAGTCTACTTGGTATAAATAGTACCAAAACTCCAAAATACCAATCCCTTCACAAATACATCATGACACATTAAAAATCATCTGTTTTCAATAATTACCTCACAATCTCTATTTCCATTACCAGCCCCATTACAAAGTACTCCGGACCCCAGATCCCACCAAAAACCAAATTCCAAGGTTATCACCACGATAGGAATACAATCTCATCTCTTGGATCCAACAACTCCAAATGCCGGATTTAAAATCCTCGGGAGTCCCAATACCACAATTAATTCATAATTGCCACAATTAAAATCCATTCAGGATCATTACCACTCCGAGATTAACACCATTAATTCTCGAGCATCACAGACTGCCCCAGGGGCAGGTATATGCACTGACTAGGGAGCAGGCCGAGGCAGCCCCAGAAGAGGTGATCGCTGGTACGTGTCATTTACTTACGTACCCTGCTTTTATTTTGATAGATACAGATGCCTCCCACTCTTTTGTATCTGTTGGTTTTGTGGAGAGACACCATATGTGCACGTCTTCGTTACCCACACTTCTTATGGTCTTGACACCCACCGGAAGAAATTTTGTTGCTGATCAGTTTCTTGCGGACTGCCTCATTTATTTTGAGGGTAATGAGTTGAAGGTAGATTTGATCATGTTGGGTATGTCAGACTTCGATTGCATTCTGGGCATCGACATTCTGAACAGATATCAGGCAGTCGTGGACTGTCGGCAGAGGACGGTTCGGTTCAGATCCGATATGGGGATTCAGTGGATTTTCTATGGGAACGGTTCTTGTGCGAAGATTCCGTTGATATCGGCGATCAAAATGTCCCAGTTATTGGAACTTGAACACATGGGCTATCTTATCTATGCCATGGACACGACGGGAAAGAATAAAGAGTTGAGGGTGGAGGATGTACCCGTGGTAGCAGATTTTACTGATGTGTTTCCGGAGGAAATCCCAGGATTCCCACCGACTAGAGAGGTCGAGTTTGGGATTGAGTTATTACCGGGCACAACCGCTATTTCTCGTGCCCCTTACAGGATGGCACCGGCGGAGTTAAGGGAATTGAAGGAGCAGTTACAGGAACTCCTTGACAAAGGATATATACGCCCAAGTGTATCGCCTTGGGGCGCACCGGTTCTTTTTGTGCAGAAGAAGGATGGCTCGATGCATTTGTGCATCGATTACCGGCAACTGAACAAGGAAACAATGAAGAACAAATATCCTCTCCCAAGGATTGACGGCTTATTTGATCAGTTGCAGGGTACAAAGCTGTATAGCAAGATTGATTTGAGGTCAGGATACCATCAGATTTGGGTTAGAGAGGAGGATGTTCAGAAGACAGCATTTCAGACTCGGTATGGGCACTACGAGTTCTTGGTTATGCCGTTCGGTGTGACGAACGCCCCGGCTGTCTTTATGAGTCTGATGAACCTGGTGTTCCAACCATATCTTCACCAGTTCGTCATATTGTTTATTGATGACATACTCATATACTCTAGGAGTGAGGAAGAGCACGTGAAACACTTGAGGACAGTGCTCCAGATCCTCAGAGATAATCAGTTGTTTGCCAAGCTCAGCAAGTGTGAGTTCTGGTTGAGCGGCGTGGTGTTCTTGGGGCATGTTATATCTAGCAGTGGGATTTCGGTGGATCCCAGGAAGATAGAGTCTGTGATGGAGTGGGTTGCACCCACTTCTGTACCCGACATACGGAGCTTTCTTGGGTTGGCCAGATTATCGACGCTTCATCGAGGGATTTTCAAGGATTGCTAAACCTTTGACACAGTTGACCCAAAAGGGAGTACCATTATATTGGTCTGAGGCTTGTGAGGAGAGCTTCCAAGAGCTGAAACACCGGTTGACGACGGCGCCTGTGTTAGTGATTCCTACGGAGAATACGAGGTTTGTTCTTTATACCGATGCATCACTACAGGGCCTGGGGTGTGTACTGATGCAAGATAAGCATGTGGTAGCTTATGCATCGAGACAGTTGAAGCCGCATGAGACTAGACATCCAGTCCATGACTTGGAGTTGGCGGCTATTATTTTTTCCTTGAAGATCTGGAGGCATTACTTGTATGGTACTTCGTTTACCATTTACACAGACCACAAGAGCCTGAAGTTCTTATTTACTCAGGCGGAACTGAATATGAGACAGAGGAGATGGATGGACTTACTCAAGGATTATGACTGTGAAATAGAGTACCATCCTGGGAAGGCGAACTTGACGGCAGACGCCTTGAGCCGGAAAGTGAGATGTACTGCTGAGGATGTCATGCAATTATCAGCCATGATGACTTCCTATTGCCATCTGGGCTATGACTTCGATGTAGATACATCACCAGTACGTGTATCGGCCTTATTAGCTGAGCCAGATATCTATGAGAATATCAGGAGAGCTCAGAAGGCAGATGATGAGATTCAGAGATGGTTATCATTAGTACATCTTGGATAGCCATCGAAGTTCAGAGTGGCTGAGGACGGATCCTTGAGGTTGGGTAACCGTTGGGTAGTTTCGAGTACGTCGGAGTTGCGTAGAGGGATCTTGCAGCGAGCTCACAGCATTCGATTTAGCATCCACGCAGGAGGGAGAAAAATGTATAAGGATCTACGTGATCAATTTTGGTGGAAACGAATTAAGCGTGATGTTATCACTTTTGTCATGAGGTGTTTAATCTGTCAGCAGGTTAAGGCAGAGAGACAAAGACCTGGTGGCGAGCTTGGAAATACCGGAATGGAAGTGGGAACACATATCCATGGACTTTGTGACCCACTTGCCGAAGACTACTTCTGGTTGTGATGCCATTTGGGTGATCGTGGATAGGCTGACGAAGGTAGCTCACTTCATTCCCTACAATATGACGTACACATACCTGAGGATGGCTCAATTGTATGTCTGGGATATAGTGAGACTACACGGGATTCCAGTGTCTATTGTATCTGACAGAGATCCGCGGTTTACAACTCATTTTTTGGGAGGACTTCAGTCAGCTTTGGGCACTGAGGTAAGATTGAGCACAACATGTCATCCCCAGACGGACGGTCAGACCGAGCGTACTATACAGACACTCGAGGATACGCTACGGGCTTGTGTATTAGAGTTTGATGCTTCGTGGCAGGATTCACTGGCCTTGGTAGAGTTCTCTTCCAACAATAGCTATCAGGCGAGTATTCAGATGGCTCCGTTTGAGGCTCTGTATGGTTGGTGTTGTAGGTCACCATTATACTGGGATGATTTGACCAGTAAAGCAGTAGGAGGACCCGAACTGATTCGGGAAATGGAGGATAAGATAAAGGTTATCCGACAGAAGATGACAGCAGCCCAGGACAGGCAGGCAGCCTATGCAAATAAACGGCGGAGACCGTTAGAATTCCAATTGGGAGACAAGGTCTTTTTAAAGATCTCACCTTTCAGAGGTGTGGTGCGGTTTGGTATGCGTGGGAAATTATCTCCGAGGTATGTGGGACCGTTTGAGATCTTACAGCGCATCGGTACTTTGGCTTACCGTTTGGCCTTGCCACCATCATTATCTGGTATTCATGACGTGTTCCATGTATCAATGTTACGGAAATATGAGCCGGATCCGTCACATGTGTTGCAGCCTTCTGAGGTGCAGTTAGATTCTGATGTATCCTACGTGGAACGGCCAGTCAGGATTCTGGATAGAGCTGATCGCAGACTTCGGAACAAAGTGATACCGATGGTCAAGGTTCAGTGGGATCGTAGGGGTGTCGAGGAGGCCACGTGGGAGACGGAGCGGCATATGGTGCAGCACTACCCGGAACTATTTTCTGGTATATGATTTATGTTTAGTTTCGAATTGGTAAGTGCATGCGATTTCGATGACGAAATCTTATAAGTAGGGGAGTATTGTGATATCCCCAAATGATTATATGCATTTGGGCATTAATTATGTTTATGTCGTAATTATGGTGTTAATTAATTTAGTGTGAATTAATTAATATGGGAAATGCTTAAGTCACACGTGGACGTGACCTGATAATGCATTTCAGGGTGCATGTGATGTATGTTGGGGAGTTGGGTGTTGCATGGTTTTAATTGTGGAGGATAAAGATTGTTTTGGTTAAACATGTTTTAATTGAGATTATGGTGCATTTTTGTAAAATGCTTTTAAAATATCATGTTGAGATATTTTATACATCATGCTAATTATTGGGGTACATGTTTTATTTAACCCCCCACTTATACCCCACTACCCCCCCCCCCCCCCCCCCCCCCCCACTCTTTACCAATCAATTTCACTTTCCCAACCCTATCCCCAAACCCCATTTCGTTCTTGCCTTGGAAGGGATGAGGAAAACCTTGCAAAATCTTCATTTGGTGAATCTTGGTGGGATTTGAAGTCCATAAGAGGTATGGATCCCTCCTTGTTGTTTTCATGAGGTTTTATTTTGAAATGGGTTTGATTTTGGGGTTTAAAATGGTGTGATTTTGGGTTTGTGTTGAGTTTGGTTGGGTGTTGGATTTTTGGTGGTATTAAGGTATTTATTGAAGGTTTATAATGTTTTGATGTTGTGGGTTTGTTGTTATTTGTGTTGGTATGGATTGGGGAAGAAAAATGGTGTAAAAATGGTGATTTTTTGGGTTACAGGTAGCGGCGATCGATCGCCCGTTTGGCGATCAATCGCGCCCAGGCAGTGCGCGACAGAAGCACTTGGCGATCGATCGCCATGTTTCGGCGATCGATTGGCGGGCCTCGCGATCGATCGCGTCAAATATGGCGATCGGTTGACTCGGGCATGAAATTGTTGACTCGGACAGTGTGATCTCGCGATCGATCGGGGCTTTGTGGCGATCGATCGCGAGTCACCAAAAAGTGATGTTTTGGTTATTTTGTGGGATTTTTGGTATTGGGCTATTATTGGCTTCTAATATTGGTTTGTGTGATTGTGTAGAACCATCCCATGTGGCAACACAGCCAAGGAAGTAAAGTCCTACCACATCATACTTTTGGAAAAGGTACGTAGAAAGACGTACGGGCACCCAACGCTACATGTATCTTATATACTCATTTGAATATGCATTGTGGATGCACGTATATATTGAATTGTGCATTGTGGATGCAAATACATGTTGAACTATGCATTATGATTGCATATGTGTATGATGATTGTTTGGTGCACATCCCATGAGTCATGGTTATATTAGAGTGATGATTTTAATGCTTTGCCCCTGTCACTTGAAGCGATGATGGAATACTTGCCGCTGTCATATTGTAGCGAGGAAAGAATATTTGCCGCCAAATGTTGAAGCGAGGGTATTGCCGCATGTCGCATTTGAGCGAGGTTATTCAATGCCGCTAATATGTCGAAGCGAGGGGTATTAGTGCCGTTGTCATGACAAGCGAGGTACATTAAAATACACTGTTATAACAGACTAGGGATTGGTGATTGGTGATAACGAAATGGTGATATGTCATGACATTTGTGGAGCCATTAAATAATCTATTGATTATACTCATGAGTTATGGTACAGGGACAACCAAAAGGGAGCGTTTAAAATGCATTGGAAAACAGGAAGTGTTTTATAATTACGGTTCATGCATTTACGCCTTATAATCATATTATGTTGCATATGGATTATTATATGCTCATGATTTTGGGGTTGTCCTTGTAGGTACATTTTGGCATAAAGGGGCTAAGAACGGGTTGAAGCAGTGAGCTAGTGAGGAAACGCTTTTGACATAGAAGCTGTGATTCTTTTGTATAGTTTCTACTCTAGGAGTAGTGTAAATCTATAGTGTTAACATTCTTTTGGTTAGGAATGCAATTAACCATTTTAAAAGTTCTTATTTTGGCATGTAATCCTTAAAGCTCAAGGCTTCAACACGAACTTTTATACTCTGATTATACATGTTAGCTCTACTTATGCCTTTAATCCGCAAGTAAGGAACTAGGGTCCTTACAGGTACTAGTGTTGGTACAGAGTAATGCCTTTCGTACAAATAGATATACAATCATTTGTTCACTGCTCGTCTGTGAGCATTTTTGCATGTTTAATGGTTTGTATAATAGTGCTTGATAATTCTCTTTTCATTAGAGTGTTGCATGCAATTTAAATGAGAATAAATATTGCATGATGAATTGAGAGCATGTATAGTACCTTATCAAGTGTATACATGTGCATGGCATCGTAATGGGGATGGAGTTATCGGGAATTTGTTGAAAAGTTTTATAGACATTATGCTATAATAACAAAGCATGTACGAGAATCCCTAGATGATATGAATATATGCACTAATGAACAATGATAAATGCACTACGCGATTAGGAGTTGGGGTCCTTACATCCTCATTCAATGCCTCGAATTCATTCCCAATATCAATGGCGTACATGTATTACCTATTTCAATAGAAACAGCCTCCAAACAAGGTGAGCATACTCTATCACAATAATCATACTCATGACAATGCATAAAGATCATAATGCCACAATTTATTATTAAAAAATCTATAAAAATGTACTCTCTGTACAATTTCGAATGCGTATAGCTTCCACGGCCCATTCCTGTTTCAATCTCATACACTTTCATAACATCAAGTTTAGTGGCGTTACTCAAACATGATACTCATAAACAAGATATATTCAATACAACCAAAATCTATTATTTATGCTTAATCATAAACAATTTCATAGTGTAGACAATCCTGCCTATTAGTGTATCTCATTCTCAATAACTCCTCACATTAGTCATGCCCAAGGTATCAATATTCAACTCCTATGCTTGGATCCCGTACATATCACATATTTACACATATTCATTCCTTTACTCGTATGCTCGGATCACGTACAATTAAGTGTCCATCATACCACATAGTCATGCTTAAACATATATTCATTTTTTTATATTCAATCACTACATTTACCAGATGTGAATATATGAATATGCATTTACTTCATAAAGTATACCTGCTCGTACGTCAGTACGTACTTCAACGTCGACAACATGATTCAGGCATCCTCGACGATCGGAGGCTCGTACTGTATCTATATTGAAGATCATTTCTATATTACATTAACTCTCACAACTATACCACCAAATAACATGCAAATTCGTCATACTTCCTAACATAATCAATCACGGTTTATCGTGTTCCGTATACTACTCAAATCATCATATTTTATCATTTATTAAATCAAGTTATCAGTTAACTCAATCATGTATAACATATCTATCTAAGGTTCAATTCATGCATCCTTATTACATTATTCAATTCCTTAGAATGTCAAAAATTACCATGAAATCAACCACAAGTCACCAAATCTTAAATTTAAATTAATGGCTTTTCAAGAATTTGTACCTAGCGATTGATCGCCTTCAACCCGCGATTGATCGCTCACTACTTCTTTTTTTTAAATCTTTACCGCGATCGATCGCTACCAAGCTAGCGATCGATCGATGGCCCTCAAAAATCGATGCCAAGCTACGTCCCTCCGCGATCGATTGTTGTCTTACTCGCGACACTGTTTATCTCCCAGAAAATTGGTTTTAACTTGCGCGGTCGATCGCGACGCTTTTCCCGATCGATCGCGGCACCATGTAATCTGTATACTCGAAAATCCACCATTTTTCAAGTATAAATCAAACACAACACATTCACACCTCATTTCCCACTAATATCTAAAAAACAACACAATAAAACACTACATTCCTCACTATTACAACTCAAATCAAAAACTACATCCTAAACTGTAATTTTACCACCAATAACCCAACACCATAACAAAATAATTCAATACACATGTACAACAAAAAACAAGAAGCATTAATCATCCTTAACCTTATAATAACCAAGTTGAACCATGAACCAAAATCATCCTTTGGGGAAATAAGGGAGAAGACGATAAAAATGAAGAGGAGAGGGGAGAATTCTTGTGTGTGATTGTGTGCAAGAAGGGCACCATAAATCCGTATCATTTTGCACTCTAATCCCTCATTTTAATCCACCTTCTAAATTTCACCCCAAATCAATAATTAACAATCAACTTCCATAAGAATCTCCCTTAATTCACACTCATAAATATTTCAATCATTTTGCATAATTCATCTCAACCATTTATGAATTAAATTATTCTGACTCCATCATAAAATTCAACTATGCTCGGTTGATCTCAAAATTGAGTCCGAATGCAAACGATGCCCATACATAATTATCCCTTAAGTATCACATTCAACTCCATTTAATTAAGGTAATTAAGTTCCAGGCATCATAATATCAGATACAATCAACGATGTAGTCCTTACTTTGCCAAATTATGCTCCACACCAATAGCCTCCCTATAGCAATGTTGAACACGACCATCAAGTGATCGTGCACATGCATCCTGAATTTATACAATAAGATGAGCTTCCATAGCAATAGTGGATTGTAAGACCACATCTCCTAATCTCGACAACTAGTGCATTTATCATCGTCATTAGGGTATACAATCATATCATTAGGGAATTTTCATACAATGCTTCAATATTGAGGTATGACGTCTATAAAATTTTTGGACATAATTCCCCATAAACTCGATTCACAACTCAACTCAACTCAACAAGCATATGTATACACTTTACAATGCACCAATCATATTCTCAATTCATCATGCAATTATACTCTTAATTAAATTGCATGAAGTGCTCAAATGAAATGAGAATGTCAAAGATATTTATACAACATGCCACTTTGCTCACAGACGAGCATTAATAAATAAGTGTGTATCTAGTCGTATAATTCATATTACCAATACTAAGGCTGGTATCTCACTCTTAGGAGCATCCTCATTCAATAGCTCGAACTCATTCCAGTAAAATTGTTGTATATGTTTCACCTGTTTCAACAAAAACAGCCCCCCCACAGGATGAGCATACCAACAACAATATCTCAATATCAACATTTACACAAGCCATAATATATTTAGTGTAATGTTGTAACTTAAATAAATACTCTCCTTGAATGCGTCGTACTCATATGAGATCTCCTGAGCTGTTCTTGTGCTCACAATATCAAAAAATCATCAAACCCCAAATCGATAATACTCTTATAATAGAGAATAAGTCAGATCATTACAATAATGATTTATTGTAATCACGAGTATTTCGATTACCCATTTACATATTAAATCTCATAATAACACATCGCTAACTCGATAGTGTCAGTATCACAAATCGTTGCACGCTCAAAAGCGACATCACCATAAACCTTCGCACGCTCAAAAGCGGCATCATTATAAACCATTGCACGCTCACTAGCGGCATCACAGCCGTAACACCGTTCATCGGTGAACTCAAACCCTATTAACACATTTCTCAACAACCGTGTCAACAAAATATACTTTCAGAGTTTGTACGTCAAATAAAACAAGAATATCATTCTTTAAAAGCAACAATAATGCATTTACCTATGCACGTATGTCACACGTACCTTATGGTCGACGACATGATTTAGACATTCTCGACAACTGGAGGCTCGTACCATATCTATGTTGAATATCAATTCAAATATTAATATCTCATCAATTACCTTCAACAATAACATCATTACTTTCATAGATTCATCATGTCTCCTATCACAATTAGTCTCAATTTACCATACCCTGTATACTACTCAATCACCCCATTTTAATCTTTATTAACCCGAGTTATCAATTAACTCGGTCAAGTAGTATATATTGTTCTAAGGTTCAATGTCTCTCTAAGGTTCCATTCATGAATACATAAAACGTCACATTCATGCTCGCTATTTTTTTTTAAAGTTGTCGCAATCGAACGCTACCCGCCAGCGATCGATCGTTGGCCTACAGAAATTCTACCCAACTTACTGCCCCCTCGCGTTCGATTGTCCATTTCATGACACACACCATAACTCATCTTCCTTCCATAACTCAACAACAACACAATTAAAAACACTATAAGACATCTTTTTCACAATTTTAACAAGAAACCCATTTTATTTCCCAACACAATTAAAACTCCAATTTCTAATGTTCTACATTCATCACATAAAAGCTTTAGAACACTTACCCGAACACAATCAAAGTAAGTCACTTCTATCATGATCAACCTTTGATCCACACTTCACAAGCTATTTGGGAGAAAGGGGAAGAAAAGGGTTTGAGAAAAGTGTAGAGATTTTGTGTGTGAAAATGGTGAAATGTGTGAAGATGAGTTGGGTATATAAAATTCATTTTGCAATTAAGTCCTCCAACTTTAATTATCACTACAATTCACTGCCAAATTATTATTTATCTCAAGTCCCTAGATTATTGATCAACTTCAATAATTACCCTGAAATTTTCAATTCATAAATATCTTCATAATCCACATGATTCATTTAAATCAATTACTAAATTCAATAATTATGACTCGATTATAATTCTCAAACACACTCGATTTATCTCGAAATCGAGTTCAAATATAAAATGGTATTCATCCAATTATCCCTTCATTATTACAATAAACTCAATTTAATTCGGGTAATTATGTCTGAACCACATTAATCGCATCCATCTACAATCTATCATTTAAATTGTAATTTAAGTGTCATTGAAATTCCTTCACGAACAACAATTAATCCGGATATGTAAGGTGAGAACTTGCCTGAGATGGGTGTTCAGGATTTCAAGAACCGATATTTTGATTGAAGACGTTGGATTGATCGAACATCCCCTTATTATGAACGAGAAATTTAGAACGATGATAAAGATGATAAAGAGAAAAAAAAGGCGAATGCTATTTTTTTTTAGGAAAAAACATCAATCTTAAGTTAAAGGTTATTTTTTAAAAAAATAAGAATATATATGTAAAATGTAATATTATTTTTAAAAATTAAGTAAATTAAATCTACAATTGATTATAATAATTTATAGAAGGCCTGCTTTTGAAAATCCCTCAAAGGAAAATATATACATTTGTGTACAACCGCCTAATGTTAACAAACCTATAAAAACAATTTCTTAAGACGACGTTTCTGTAAATAAAGCAAAGTATCAGTGGCAATCCCGGTAAAAGCCTCTCCTATTAGTTGCGAAAAATATGCCTTACTTTTGCTGCCGATGACACAAAGGTACGTGCTCCCTCTCTCTCTCCAGTCCTGGTCTTGAACATTGGATCCAGAAATCTAGGGTTTCTTACCTCTTCGAGTCTTCAATTTCAGCTCATTTACTTCAAATTATTTCTTACTTGGTACTCATTGGAACTTTTTACACGTTTGCATATGCAGTTACATGGTTTAATTTCGTAGTTGTTTCTTCGGCATTTTGTGTATTTTGAATAAAATATGTTGGGCCTTGACTTGCAGCTGCAGTATCCAGCTCCTAGTAAACTACTTTTTGAGTGTGTTTATGTATTATATTTTCCCTCAATTGCCCTCTTCACCCCGAATATTTCGCTAAAGATGCATAAACTCTCTCGAGAACTGATGTTTATTGGGGAAAAAAAAGGAAAATCTATTTTCTCAGATTTAATGTTATTCCGAAATATAACTCGATGAAGGTTTTGTAAGGCAGCCGATATTCTCACGTATGCCTGAGGAAGAATAGTTGCAATCAGCTTAGTTGTTTTCTGATAACTTCTGTCCCGTTACTCCCATGGGCTTCAATTTTCTTTATGGGTATATTCTACTTTTCCATATTTTAGGTTCTAAACATTGCGTTTTTTCCCCTAGCTTTTTGCATGTTATTGAATGTTTTAAACTTTGCACACTCTCGAATACACCCCAAACAAGATGAAAAACTTACGTTCTTACATACATGATTTCTCAGTAAAGAGTCTGCCTATTGTTTTGATTTTGTTGCTAGAATCTTGTTTTTGTTTGCGGATAGGATTTTGGTTTTCCTAGTTTATTCAGTTAATGATTTTTGAATAAATGGTACAGTGTCACTATTTTGTAAGAAAAATAGATAAAGGGATTTTAATTATCTTTTGTTGTCAATTTTGCGAAACCTTGAAATTCCATATTGTACTCTTTTCTTCTGTGGCTTATAATATAAAATTTATTTTACAACTGAAGTTTTATTGTTTCCGGTGGCACACACCATTTCTGGCTTCGCCACTGATTTTATCCATTTATTTTCCTCAATTAATTACCTTTTAATGTCATCGTAGAAAAAAGTGTTTGGATTTTTTTTTTTTTTGAGTTATCTGATTATCTATGCGATTATTTGAATTCTAGATTTGCATTATCTGCAGTATGGAGAACATTGATAGCTTTTGGCAGTTGGGGGATGAGCTACGAGGACAGTCAAAAGTTTCAGAGGATCATGAATGGTTGATGGCTGCTTCAAAATTGGCTGAGCATACACTGTCAAAGGCGGGACGAAGAATTAACATAGATCTCTCAAAGGGTGCTGCTGAAGTGAGGCACAGGGACAATTTTGGGTTTCATGAAGATAACAAGTTTGGAAGTTCCAATTTCAACATGTTAAACCTGAACTCCAAATTCAACGAGAATGTAACCAAAAGCTCCTTGACAAATGGCATCCACAATATGGATTCTGTGTTTCAGAATACCATCACCAACTCTATGAGGACTATATTAGTAAGTAAATATGACAATTTCAACCACCACAAGGATCCATATAGCAACAATAACAACAATAACAAGGAAGATGGTCTAAGTATAAACAATTCTACTGAGAAAAGGTTTAAGACTTTACCGGCAGCGGAAATACTTCCCAGGAATGAGGTTTTAGGTGGATATATCTTCGTTTGCAACAATGATACAATGCAGGAGGATCTGAAGCGACAGCTCTTTGGTAATTTTTTCTTAGTTTTATGGTATTGCAAAGACCATTCTTTTATCGAGATGGCTTTGGCCCATGCTTTTGCGTTATCTATGTGTGGATAAGCGTTATTGAGGACCGAATTCTTCTACTGGAGATGTTGATCTATTTGTTGTCTCTTGATAATATTGGTGTGGGTGATGGTGGCTGCACATGGTTAATTGTAGACCTTGTTGTAGTCGGCTTTCTTAAGCTCACTGTATATGCATATTTTGCGACAGTGGTACAAGACAGCTACTTCTATGGAAGTCATGTAATAATTACAGTATTTCCTATCCAAGTGAATGTGAAAATTTATAGCTTTTTCTAATAATGATTTCATGGCATAAATATTTTTCTTTTCTAATTGTGCTTATGATTGTGCATTCTTTTGTAGGTCTTCCACCGAGGTACCGAGATTCTGTTAGGGCAATAACCCCTGGCTTACCTCTTTTCCTCTACAACTATACCACTCATCAGTTGCATGGAATTTTTGAGGTAGGTTCCAAACTTATAATAATTATGTTCAGTTGCTTTCATCAACTTGAGTCCACATGGATAGCTATTGTGGTAAATGTATCTCAATGCATCTGTTGAAGTAGTGCATGGTTTTGCAGGGAATTATATCTTAATCCAAAAACTAAAAGCATTTTAAGATTCTGGCAATCTCACATTTTAATGTGCATCTACTCTTAAAACTTTCATTCTCCGTACTTCAGGCTTTGGAAGGTTTTGATCTTTGAATATTATGATGATCCATTTTAATAAACACTTCCTAATTGTTTCTCATACTCACTTTCTCACAGGCGACAACATTTGGGGGTTCTAACATTGATCCCACTGCATGGGAAGATAAAAAATGCAAAGGCGAGTCGAGATTTCCTGCACAGGTAAATTTCATGTCGTGAAATACTATGTTCAGCTATTTTTCCTGGATTGTTGACTGGCTGATTGTTGTTTTCGAGTAGGTAAGAATTCGTATCAGGAAACTTTGCAAGCCTCTGGAAGAAGATGCTTTTAGGCCAGTCCTCCATCATTATGATGGTCCCAAGTTCCGTCTTGAGCTCTCTGTACCCGAGGTAAGATTTGAACAGTTGTTTTTGGGGAATCTGTTTGTTTCAACATTGAAAAGGTAAGTCTTAAATATCCCCTGGTTCTGCAGACCTTGGATGTGTTAGATCTCTGTGAGCAAGGCGATGCTTAGAATGCTGTTCCTGGCCAGGCAGCATAAACAACTTGTCCCGACATTATGTGTATGGTGCTGTAGTTTTCGTGGAGCATGCCATGTGCATCTCACAGATTTTTCCATGGAGCGCAAGCTCGTAAGGCAAACCTGATTTGTGAGAATGCATTTAGGTTAGAATTGGCTTGTTCTTGTCTGAATAAAGTGTGCATCTAGTGTGTTGGCTATACAACTAGTGTGTTTGTATCATGATCATATGATTTTTTTTACGTAACTGTTGTATACTAGTATATGCTTCAAGGTCAGGCTGTTCACGGGCCAGATTCGGACCGGATCCGACTTGTCCCGGGCTCGATTTGGGTGGAACCGGACCGATCCGGTTCCGAACCGGATTGGTCCGGTTCCGGTTCCATGGCACATGCCATGAAACCGATCCGGTTCGGAACCTCGGATCCGAATTATAAACCGGCTCCAAACCGGAACCGGTTCGGCGATCGATCGCCATGTTCGGCGATCGATCGCCAATTGTTTCTGGTTTTTTTTTTAAAACTTACGGGTCTTGGCGATCGATCGCCAAGCCAAATTTTTTTAAATTTTAATTTTTTTTTCAGATTTCGTGTTCAACCCAAATCGTAAAGGAAAAATACATCATTTATTGATTATGGAAAACAACATAAAAGATACATCATTTGAAATTTATAATAAAAATACATTCATCATTATTCATCATAATTTATAAGTATAGTCTTGGCCAATTCTTCTTATTGCCGAACTCGTCGATTCCTCCTCTCTTATTTCTTCTCTCAGCATCGAACCAATCTCTTAGCAGCGTAAGCATGCACAATGATTCTGCTTTTAGAGAAACTCTAGAGTCTCCAAAGTCGAGCACAAGTTGAAAATGCCGACTCTGATGCGACACTGGATGTTTGGATTGCAAATACATCTCTAGCCATTTTGGCTAAGACTGGATATTGTCTTGCGTTTGCTTTCCACCACTCTAGTACGTCAAAATTTTCATCTGTAATGAACATTGCGGTAGATGACACTCCGCTTCCTCTCTGCTTCTTTCTTCCAAGGCTCCGCAACAGATTAATCCCTCCGCTTCGTGACTGACTAGCATCTTCTTCTCCTCCTCCTACTACACGTGCCGATGAGCTCTGTCCCTGTTCACTATGGTACAATCCAAACATATTTTGGAGAGAATGCATGATTGACGTCTTTTGATCGTCAACATCCTTATCCAAAAACGTACTATAATATTCAAAGAAAGTATCGAAAGATCCTACACCCTGACTTGGTCTAACAATGTAGATATACAGTGCACGTGTGGAATTTGTTCCCAATATTTTTTAAACTTCTCCTCCATACGATAAATGAACAACGACAATTCAATATCATCTCTAAATTCAATAAATTTACAAAACATGTTAAATACAAGTGGAAGAAAATAATGAGAAGTAGGATTACAAACACCAGAGAAACGATCTGTTGCATCTTTAAAGGTTGATAACAAAGCAGTTAAATTATTAACAAAAAACCAATCCTTACCAGACAATAAATAACTTTCATCACTTTCAGGCATTTGATAAGAGTTATAAAAAGAAGTTAAAGCATCTTGATAAGGTAATATCGATTCTAACATTTTGTGCAAAGAATTCCATAGACTTACAATGGGCGGTGGAAAAAGAGTAAACCGAAGGTTCTGACTTGCACACGTGTGTTTCCAATCACACTTAATGCGTGACTGTCGTATCCATTGACAACAGTTTTTAAGTTTGTCTATGCTACTACATTCAGCATCTTCATAACCATCTTTTACTGCTAAATTAATTATATGGCATGCACATCTAACATGGAAAAAAAACATCATTAAGCATTGGTCGTAAATATATTTTAAGTTCACGCATTGTCGCCGTCTTATTTGAAGCGTTGTCAAGTGTAATCGAACAAATTTCATCTGCAATTCCATAAAATCTACAAACATTAACAATAAATTTAGCAATTTTGGGAACCAGTATGTGCAGATTTTAATTCATCAAGTGACAAAATTCTTTTCTGCAAACACCAGTTATCATCAATCCAATGACACATTATAACAAGAAAAGAAAGTAGTGCGGTATTCGTCCAATATCAGTAGTTAAACTTAATCTGCAGTTAATAGAAGAAAGATGATCAACTAAAGTCTTACGGTAATTAAGAAACACATCCACAATATTTCTTTTCAAAGTATGCCTAGAAATATGTCTAAAACATGGTTGGATACCAGAAGAAAATTCAATAAAGCCATCTTTTTCAGAAAACAAAAAGGGAAGTTCACATTTTACAATAAAACGAACGAATAATCTTTTGTTTATTTCCGGTGTTAAGATAAAATTAGTGCCAGACTGAGGATTAATTTGAAGTTGGGTTGGTTCTCTGCCTAATGGTTGTAAAGTAATATCATCAAAATTATGTTTTTTAACTAGATGCTTCTTAAAAGTTCCGGTACCGCTAGCGGAACCACCTGTTTTATAATTATATGTGGTTTTACATATTTTACAAATAACAACAGATTCGTTCGTACCTGGTTTTGTCTCGACGTCAAAATGATCCCATACCTTGCTTCGTTTGGGACGGTTACTCGTGCGACTCGAAGCGGCAGTAGTCGCGGATGACCCGCCGGGGGCCGGATTTTGGGGGGCCGCAGGTTCTGCAACGTGTTCCGCTTCTTCAACATCATAAGCATTATCAAACTCGACAAAAATATCATAATTTTCTTGGAATAAAGGTGGATTTGAGGAACCACCACGACCAGTAGAAGAGGATGCCATCGTATTAGTGGAAATATGGAAAAATGAGATAATTGAATAAAAGATTAGGATTGTAAGAGTAAGAGAGTTGGAGATGAAAAATTAGAGAGGAAAAATGAGGTATATATAGAAGTATAAATTTTTTTTAAAAAAAAATAAAAAATAATTTTATGTAACCATTGCCCAACTGCTAAAATAGCCGTTGGGCAATGGCAGTGGCCAACGGCTACAATGTCGTTGGCCAACATAATTTTTATTTAATTTTTTAAATTCTTTTTCACCGGTCCGGAACCGGAACCGCCGGATTGGAAGTTGAATGCATTGCAGATGCCTGATTCAAAAATTCTTTTTAAATTCTTTTTAAATTCTTTTTAAATTCTTTTGAGTGTTACATTTTTGAATGCATTGCAGATGCCTGATGTCAAAATTGGAAGTTGAAAATTGTCTTTTGCGATTGTGATGATGGATTATTTTCAAGCCAGAATAGGTTGCTATGTAAGACCAAGGTCCGGGTTAAATGATGTTGGAAAAGCTTTTTTTGTTTATTTATTTTTATCTAAATCTGTCGATTATAGGATAGGCATACGACGCAGATTAAATTGGAGTCGATTCAGTGTCATGGAGGAAAGTATATATTTTATCATTATAACTCTTTTATTAGATTTTACAAAATAATATTTTATTAAAATGATTAATTCATTTATATGACATCTACTGATAGGAAATAGCCCAATAAAATAACGCAGCCAATTATTTAATTCCAATAAATTATTAAATATTATCAAATATATTTTTATAATCTTTTATACTATTATAATTCTTAAATTTTTGAACTTTTATGTATTACTTGTTACATCAATTTCTTTAGTAGAATTCGTGAAATCCTATACATATTGTTTACTGCAATTATTTATTTATTTATTTTGCATCTTATTTAAACATTGCCAATTGGCTCGCTCTGCCCCACTCACCCTAACCCCCCTCTTCAGATAACCTCTGAATAGGGGACCTCATGGTGTCGCTCATCGTTCCGTCTTCCTAGTGTTTCTCATAACTTAAAGGTGTATTCAATCTAGATTTTAATGATTTTTGTAAAGTTTAAAAGTTTAGATGTGATCAATCTATACTTTAATATACCATGTAGAAATCTATTGATATTCAAAATAGATTTTTATAGAGTTTTAAAAAGTCACTTGTCATTTAAATATAACCTTTTAAAACTCTATAAAATTCTAAATTTATTCAAAATGTTTAATAAGTCATATGAAATTCTTTAGCTATTAGTGAGTTTTATGGAATTCTTTAAATACTAATCTTGAGGCATTATGTACAATTATAAAAAAATTAAAAATTCTCTTCCATTCATCCTAGAGATTTAGACAAATTTTAATCGAAGAACACTCGAAACCTTGAAGCGCTAATTGATTCTTTCTTTTCTACTCCATATTTTCGCTTTTTTGGCAGATTTATTCATGATAGTGTAATTTTGTTTTTTGTATGTACACATTTTTTTTATGATTTATTTGTTGGATATATTTTGGTTTTATGACTTTTTATTAGAAATCTTGAAGTTGTATTATCTTAAAATTTTAAAAAGTTATTATCTTCATTTCTCATTATCCGATACATATTCATGAGGATGAATGATAGAGTATAAGTATGATGTCCCAAGATTTGATTAACATTAAATAAATATAATTTTGTACATTAATTTATTAATTAATTAGAATTTAATTATTGAGAATGAAAATTGACATCATAAATGTCAAGATTGTTGGATTAGAACTAGAGTTGTCAAGTTGGGCCAACTCGACCTACCCCAATCTGACCCCACCCGCTCAAATTCGCAATCCAAACGGGTCATCTCGTTTAGACCCACCTCCATTTGGATTGGAAAAATCCCAACCCACCAGTCAGAGGCGGATTGTGTGTCAGACGGCCAACCTGTCATAAAATAAAAAAATAAAAAATAAAAAAAAATTATTAGATTTTTTTGAATTAAAATTAAGAATAGTCCACATATTATCCTTAGCATTTGAACAAATAGTTTAGAATTCAATATCATTAATATAAAACATTAAAAGTCCATAAATTTAACAAATTCTAACAAAACTAAATAAATAATACAATGTTTTTCAAAATTCATCAACCATCAATATTATATCATTTCATATTCTCCTTCCTCTCCATATCTTGCATCTTTATTTTTAGCAATATTATCTATAATATTTAAACACTCATCTGATAAATTTATTTTAATACTTGCATTATTTAAAGGGAAAATTTCGAGCCGGTATCAGATAATAAGAGTTTTTTCGGCCCAGTCCACCAAATTATTTGCCTTTCATTTAAGTCCGATTGATCGCAAATTACTAAATTACCCTCGTCTTCTTCCTTACAATCAACGTCGAAAACACTCTGCATTATTACAATCATCGCGCCTCTTCTTCTTCTTCAACGCTAAAAAATTTTCCAATCATTCCTCCAACATTTTCCTCGATATCGTTCAAAGAATCCTACAAGTTTTCAAAAATTTAATCGAAATCGTACAAGTAAATTACTGTAATTTTGCCAAACCTTCTGAGGCGGAAACCTAAAATGGCTCAAAATCAAAGAAGATTCCTCAAACCAAACCACCAACAAACATCAAGGGAAAGAAAAAAGGTGCTCCAAAATCTGGTAATCATCTAGGGTTACACATATTAAACTATTTCTTAATCATTAATCTAGGGTTTCCACATATTAAACTATTTGTTTGTTACTGTAAGTTCTTGTGTCTACAATGCATGAGTACTATTGAAGACCTTATTAACACCACATTTACAAATGTTTGTAATTTTTGTATTCTTAATTAACATAAGTCTATCGGTGCATGTAATTAACATGCACCGATGGACTCTTATCTTGCATTTATATTACATACACCACTTTTTAAAATCTCAATTTTTTGTATTAACAATGATGAACAAATTGACACCAATGGAACATCTTTTTAGTTTTTTGTTTCTATTGGTGCATGTGTATAATACACGCACCGAATAACCACTTGCATTTATCCAACATGAACTACTTGAATGTATCGGTGCACCAATTCACATTTTTTCCTTTCGGTGCATGTGATTTCACATGCACCGGTATACCATTAGTGCATTTATCCACATATTATGCTTGAATAAATCTTTTATATTGATTTTACTTTGTAATTTGATATGTACTATCGATGTATGTAAATACACAATCATAAATTCACAGATGTTTTATATCGGTGCATGTGTATTATACATGCACCGATATAAAACATTGCATTCATATATAACATGTAAATATTTTATAATTTTGTTTCTATCGGTGCATGTCATATAAATGCACCGATAGTTCTTTACATGCACCAATTGTACATACATGCACCGACATGCACTGTTATAAAACATTGCATTTATCCAACATGTAAATATTTGACATTTGTTTCTATCGGTGCATGTGATATACATGCACCGGAAGTTCTTTACATCCTCAGTTGTTTTCTATCGGTGCATGTCATATACATGCACCGATAATTATTTACATGCACCAATTGTACATACATGCACCGACATGCACTATTATAAAACATTGCATTTATCCAACATGTAAATATTTGACATTTGCTTCTATTGGTGCATGTGATATACATGCACCGGAAGTTCTTTACATCCTCAGATGTTTTCTATCGGTGCATGTCATATACATGCACCGATAATTATTTACATGCACCAATTGTACATACATGCACCGACATGCACTATTATAAAACATTGCATTTATCCAACATGTAAATATTTGACATTTGCTTCTATCGGTGCATGTGATATACATGCACCGGAAATTCTTTACATGCACCAATTGTACCTACATGCACCTACGGGCTATCTACATGCACCGAATAAGTCACTTTATTAAATTCATTGTTTTAGTTTTTTAACTAACATATAATTTTCTCTCAGTTACACCTACATCATCACCAAGCTCAGAAGAAATTACAAAAAGATGGAATAAACAAACTATATATCGGGCCAACCTACAGACAGTTATAACAGAGATAAAGGCACTTGAACTCAGTCAAGTTCACATCAGAGTGTTAATGAAGACACCGTTCTGGCCTTTACTGAACTCCATTTTTTCCAACACAATTGTCCTCGATTATTGCAAAAAGCGTGACATATTAATAAAAGACATCATTGGCTGCTTCAACAGAAATACTCAAGATTTCACATTCGGATCATATACAATGAAAATCATGACAAATGATGTGCGTATACTCTTTGGAATAAGAGATGGTAAAGAAGACATTGATATGCAGCTTCAGGATTACGAACGTACGGAATTCTTATATAGATGCTTTCCAGAAAAGAAAGGAGATAAAAAAGACATAAGGATGAGCAAGAGTTTAATCTACAAAAAATTGAAAATAAAGGCACAAAGCAACATTGATACTGATGTCAATGACGTTACTCGTTTGGTGACCCTATACATTCTTGCAGCCTTTTTCATATCAACAAAATCATCAAACATTCCATGGGCGTACACATCGGTTGTTGAGGATCTGGACATGATTTGCAGCTACGACTGGTCCAAACACATATTGAATACATTGCTAAACAGCCTGATGCAGCCTGACTCTGAAAAACACTCCGGCTGTGTTCTACTACTACCTGTAAGAAGTCTTTATAATCAATCTTTAAACAACAATTATTTCTTCGTGTTTATATAATAACATCGATTCTATATAATTTGCAGTATTGGTTATGTGAGAGGACAGAGCTCATAAATCCTGTCCAGCCCAACCTTATCCCAAGGTTCCTTAAGTGGAATCTTGAGGATTTTTACAAAAGGATTCAAAACATTGACATCAAAGAGCTCGCCCGTGATTATGTAAGTTTCTTGTACATTCAATTTTACTATTTTGGTGCATGCAATTTAACTTGTTCTGGTGCATGCAATTTTTCGATACTGGTGCATGCAATTATATAACATGCGATGCTTGAATAAATCTTTATAATGATAATGATTTTACTTGAAACCAAACTAACGATGCATGTAAATACACAAGCATAAAACAAAGTTGCATTTATCAAACATGAACAACTTGATTCAATCGGTGCATGTAAATACACATTTCAATTCACATTTTTTTCTATCGGTGCATGTGATTTCACATGCACCGGTAGACCATTAGTTGCCTTTATACAACATGTGAGGCTTGAATATATATTTTATAATGATTTTACTTGATATGTACTAACGATGCATGTAAATACACAAGCATTAATTATCATTTTGTTTCTATCGATGCATGTGATATACATGCACCGATAGTTCATTAGGTTCATGCAATTTAACTATACTGGTGCATGCAATGAAACTATGCTGGTGCATGCAATTTAACTAGACTTCCAACAATTCAATTGCAGATAGTAAAAAAACCTCTGCAAATTTCTGCTGAAGAAGATGAAATGCTGAATAAAGCCATTGTTTGTGCTACAGAAGCTCCAATGACATATCAACTTCCCGATTTGAATTCAAACATTAAAACAGCTGAATGTTTGACAACAGCGGACTCCACCATTGCCGGAGTCCTCATGGAACTGAAGCAACTAAGTACAGAGGAAAATATATACAATGATGAATACATTGAAATGGAGGGCAACATGGTGGATGTAGCTATTGATGAGGAACCAGCCCAGAACGAAGAAAATGTCGCCAATCTGTCTGAAGAAATGAATGAACTTGATGACACACAAGCACAAGATATTCTTCAAGCTGCAGTACTTGTAACAGAGATTGAAGAATTGAAGGCGAAGCTCATGACAAAGGATAATGAAATAACAGAACTGAAGAACATTGTTGATTCCTTTGATCATGAGCAAGAAACAATTCCAACACCGCAATTTTTTGAATATGCGGAACTAACAGCCCAACTGGAAGAAACAAAAACAAATCTTTTAATGAGAGACGAGCAAATCAAAGAAATTAAAGACAATTACGAAGATATGAAAAAAAAGAAAGATGAGCTCGAAACTATCATAACACAGCTCTATGCGGACCTTGAAAGGGTAAATGATGAGAATAATTCACTGAAAAATGAGCTTCTCAATGTCAAAGCTGCCTCCTTCATCATTAATGAAGAACAAGAACAGATCCTTAAAGAAAAGCAAGAACAAACATCCCTTGTCAAGAGGATCAAGAAAAGGGAGGACAGGCAGCAAAAAATGGAGTTGGACCACACATACCCTGATAAGAGGAAGGCAAAGAGGACCAAGAAAAACGACGAAGAGGGAAATAAAAATTTTGCAGAAATGGATCATTACAAAGTCTGAAAGACAAAGGTACAACTAATGATCCCGTAGATCTAGAGCTGAGAGATGATGATTTCGTCAGCGACAATAAACAAAAAGGGAAGACGAAAAAAGATAATGGACCTCTCAAGTTCAAAACCACAATGCCTGCCATGAAGCTCTTAACAGCAGATGAAAAGGCTTACATAATGAATATAAACAAGAACCATGGAAAATGGTACGTCTAATTTAATTAAACAACGCTTCCTTGACACTGACTCTTCAACTGTGTGCAGGGGACTTATCTGGAAAGACAAATTCACCAACAGAAAGCTATTTGTATCGGATATTGCTGAAATCCTTCACGATGTACCTCTTGCCAACGATGTAAGTCAATTGCATTATACTTTTCTAATGGTTTTACTTGATAAAAAAACATTAATTCACATTTGGTTAATCGGTGCATGTAAATAACATGCACCAATTCACTTTTTTTATATCGGTGCATGTGAAATCACATGCACCGATAGACCTTTAGTTACATTTATATAACATGCAATGCTTGAATAAAACTTTTATGATGATTTTACTTGATAATTACTAACGATGCATTTAAATACACAAGCATTAATTAAAATTTAGTTTCTATGCGTGCATGTTAAATCACATGCAACGGTAGACCATTAGTTGCATTTATCAAACATGTATACATGCACCGACATAACATTAGGTGTATGTCTCGCACATGAACTACTATATATATCTGTGAAACTGATTGATCATTACTTACAGATGATTGAATCAACCGGTGCATGTAAATAACTTGTAGCAAATCAAATTTGTGGTATCGGTGCATGTGTTTTCACATGCACCGGTAGACCATTATTTACATTTATCAAACATGTAAACATGCACCGACATAATATTAGGTGTATGTCTCGCACATGAACTACTATATATATCTGTGAAACTGATTGATCATTACATACAGATGATTGACCGTTGGGCGATTATTGTAAATAACCAGATTGCCAATACCGGAAAAAAGAAGATAGCCTATGTGTTCAACAGCATGTGTTGGGTAATAAACTTCAACTATTAAATATTTTTTTTCTCATTAAACAAAGTGCAATCATACCATTCAACTTTGGATATTCGTTTATCATGCAATTATTTCATACAAATTCGCAGCAATACGCAGCACTGATCTCACTAGGAAGCTACTACAAAGACTCAGCAGAAAACAACATTGATAATTCCTACCAGAGGCAATGTCATATAGGTTTTTGGTTTTTCCAATAAACACCCCAGGCAAAGAAGACCACTTAAAAACACCAGGATACCACTGGACACTACTTGTCTTTGATATTCAAGAGTCAGTTTGGACTCATTACAATTCAATAAGGCCACGAATTGAGGGGGAGACAGATTATTACTTTGAAAAGGCCAAATTACTGGTAAGGTTTACTTTAAATACACTTATTTTTTAAAATTCAATACTTTTTTTATAAAATTACCAGTTGATAACAATACTTCTTCGAAAATATAGAAAGTCTACGTTGAAGAGAAGATGAAGAAAATCATTCAGGAGTCTCCCATTTCAGCAGGCATCACCTACAGTCCAAGTGAAGATACATACGAAATCATAACATTCAAAGAAGCAATGCAACAAAAGGGTGGCTCGGCAGACTGTGCCGTGTTTGTTTGCATGAACATGGAAAGAATTATGAGAGGACAAGAACTGCCCAAGCATTCAAATGTAGATATAAATAGTATGTATAGAGCAAAAATGGTGAAAGTCATCCTCCAAAATGTATAAGACATCGATTAATACTTTGTTGTATATATATTTTGTTATTGGATAACTGTACAGACTCATATTGGTGTTTTAGTTGGTTAATGATAAACTGGACAAAAATTGAATCCTACAAGTGCTCTTTGTTTAATTTTTATTGTGTGTGTCCCTTCGCATTCACCAAATGAGACTAACGATTCATGTAAATACACTAAAATAAAACAAAGTTGCATTTATCAAACATGAACTACTTGAATCAACCGGTGCATGTGAATAACATTACCTCTTCAATTTGTTTTTTATCGGTGCATGTAAATCACATGCATCGGCAGACCATCAGTTGCATTTATCATACATGCGAGCTTGAATATATATTTTACAATGATACTACGATGCATGTAAATACACAAACATTAAGTAAAATTTTGTTTCTATCGGTGCATGTGATATACATGCACCGATAATTCATTAATTGCATTTATCCAACATTTTCAATAGGTGCATGTGAAATCACATGGACCAATAGCCATTTAATTGCAGTTATATAACATGGAATGCTTGAATAATCTGTCTACAGGTGCATGTAAACTAACATGCATTAACATTTTGTTTCTACCGGTGCATGTATATCACATGCACCGATAGAATACACATTTTCATTTATCCATGTTCAACTTGAATCTTTTGGTGCATGTATATGACATGCACCTATATGTGAAACTTAAATCTATAGGTGCACGTAAATTACATGCAACTAATAAATTGTATGTATTTGTATCATTATGTTAAATAACCAATAACAAATCAAACAAATAATTTCTACAATTAAATTTTGTTCAACATAAACTTACAAAAAACATCAAATAGGTTCCTTACAAGTCTTCCTATTATGTCCGTATTTTTTACACCGACTACAACGCAACTGTCGAATGTTTTCACCTTTGGATCTAATTCTCCTCTTCTTTGGACGACCCGGTTGCCTTTTTGTTTGTGGTGGTAAAATATTCGTATCCGTGACAATTTGAGCAAAATCATCACTTGAACGTCCTGGAATCGGAATTGTAACTCCTTCATAGCAACTCTTATAAGTACGAACATGGAAATATACATCAACAACTTCATCTATGGCCATCTTGTTCCTCCTAAATACAGCAATCGCATGAGGACATGGGAATCCATCAAGCTGCCACTGATAGCAAGTACACGTACGAACATCAAGGCGCACAGTAACTGAAGGATATGAAAACACCTCGAAACAAGAGTCAGTAGACATCTTCACATTCCATGCACGACCTTGATTTTCGTTAAAATACCATTTCTTTTCCATCTTCGCGCACAGAACCCCACTCCATCGTGCAGCCATTGATCTCCTATCATAAAACCAGCTCATTAGCTTAACCCGGATACAATCCACCATATGAGTAATAGGCAGACCCCTTGCCTCTAATATCCACGAATTGAAAGACTCTGCTGCATTTGAATACATCTCTCCATATCGCATGCCGCATGAGTAAGCATTTGTCCATTTCTCCAAAGATAGACCCTGTAAAAACCCTTCTACAATTGAACCACCTTCTCGTTTCAAAATAGCAAGCTTCTCTGTGAAAATAGCCACCGTCGGCGAATATGCACACTCATCCAACAAGTAACACATCCTTTCCCGAAACTGGTTCGAAAAATGTTTGCCAGCATATCTGTCCCGGAGGTTGCATTTCAAATGATAAAGACAAAAAAAGTGTTTTGGAGAAGGTCCAAACACAACGGGTAAAGCCTCCATCAAACCAACATTCCGATCAGATATATAAACAATATCTCCACCATTATCTACAATCTTGCTCAGACAAGATAGAAACCAACACCAATTATCAAAGTTCTCTGAGTCCACAACAGCAAAAGCCAGGGGGAACAACCCTACAATAAAATAATCAAAACATATAAAGCAAAAAATACAATTTATGTTATATGATGCACTTATATAACCTTTAGTGGTACATTTAGATACGACAAGTTCTACCGGTGCATGTAATATACATGCACCGATAAATATTCGGTGCATGTAAACTACATGCACCGATTCTCTATTACATGAATATGTAGTACTAAATGATAGAGAATCCTATTTCTATCGGTGCATGTAATATACATGCACCGGTAGACTAGCGGTGCATGTATAATACATGCACCGCATTCGATCCGATTAATTTTATATCATGTAGTATTTTTTTACGCAGAAGTCTATCGGTGCATGTAATATACATGCACCGACAGACTTCGATGCATGTAAAATCTCATTTATATTATAATCTTGTTGCATCTTACCTTGATTCCCATCCTTTGCAGTAGCTGACAGAAGTATTCCCTTAAAACGGGATTTCAAAAAAGTTCCATCAAGAAATAACATAGGGCGACAAAATTTAAAACCATCCATACAAGCACGAAACGACACAAACAAACGGATGAATCGGTTACAGTCGTCAACTTCAAGCTCTACAAAACTCCCAACATTAGTCGTCTTCACCGCATCGATGTACCACTTCAACTCCTTGAAAGACTCATCATAATTTCCAAAAGCAGTAGACCTAGCCTTCTCCACACTTCTCCATGCCTTAATGTATGTTATATCCAACCCATAATCTTTTTTCATTAACTCCATTACAGACTTAGCAGAAAAGTTTGGATTTGAACTGACTCGTTCACAAATAATTTCTGATATTAAATGTGAAACAATCCTTTTTGATTTGTCTTTCATGACTCGTAGACCACACATGTGAATGTTGTTCAATGTTTTTATGTAGAAAGAACCATTTACACGTGAAATGTTGGCACTCACAAACCAGCCACACCCATCAACATGCTTCCTAGAACATTCAGCAACTACTCTATCTTTATTATTTTTCACATAGTTGTAATCAAACCCAACCTCCATGGAATATTTACTCAACTCACTTCAAAACTCTTCAACACCACCTCTAAATACTTGACCCACCCTACTAATAATTGATGACCATCCAGAACATAACAACAACTTCTCCTTGCCTTTAATATTGCATCTTCGATATTCTGAATCAAGTCCTAGACCTGATGGTGAACTGCAAATTTGTTTTGTCGATATATGTGCACCACCTGATTCTATTGATGGGTGTAAATCACGGGCAGAAATAGACTCTATAGGTTCATGTATATTGCGTATACCGCTTGACTCTGTCAAAAAGTTTATACCACAAGCAATTCTGTCTACCGGTGCATGTATGTCACATGCACCGGTAGACACAATCGGTAAACTACCAACACATTCATCAACAGACCTCAACAATGAAGCATTACCATCAACAACATGCACTGTCAACAAGCAAAGATTGATCATCTTACACAACAAAAACATATTTCTCATATCAATCGCATTACTCAAACAACAATTAGGATGCCCATCGATTGAGTATTTGAAACAAAATTCATCGGCATTCATATCAGACCACTTAGCAGATGCACAGCCTATTAAATCACTGAATTCGAAACCGGAATTAACATTCAAAACCAGTGTTTCCTCTCTAAATTTCAAAAGAATCATGATTTCATTATCCATCACAATTAACGATAAAAATCTCAAGAAAATTTGATCAATTAACAGTTAATTGAATATATATTGGACAGATCGAACAATCTAAAATCAGAAAACTAATTAAAACACGATCGAAATCAGCTGCTCAATGAATTGGATGAAAAAAGTTTCGGAAACGATAATCGTTATGTTAGAAATATCAAATTTTTTATGATGGATTTTATTGCTTGCAATAGGGGTAATTTAGTAATAAAAATAGACCAGTTAGATTAGGGTTTAATAAATTGGACTTATGTGAAATATGTTTTTCAAAAGATATATTTAGTTGAAAAGAAAATATTTTGCTAGATTTAGTTGAAAGATGTTTTAAAAAGTGGTACCTACTTGTAATTTCCTCTTATTTAAATATAAAATACTATGTCTAACTTCTAAGTTTAACCCGCGAACCAACTCAACCCAACCCATAACCCAAACGTGTTAACTCTTTTTAAACCACTTTTAAATGGTTGAGAAATGGTAACCCAACCCACCTAATTCAATTAAATAGTTGGGCCGTGCATTTAATGGTAAGTGAGTTTTCTGTATTTATTTGTCAATGTGCTACTCATTTGTTTGTATGTGTGAGAAAGCATTTTCTTATTTTTTTTTAGTTACTTTTATTCCGGTCTCATGGTGTTGTACTCAAGAATTCGAAGAATTATTGCGGGGTACCTTATTTAATGACATCGAAATTAAACAAAAATCATCCGAGTTTTAAAAATGTAAGTAGGTGGAAATAACTAAGCAAATGATTACAATGTAAATACGATTGATCTCGGCGTAAGCCACTTCATACTATTTATGCCCATAATAGTAAGAGTTACCGAGGTTTGATTGATTCTCTGGTACCAAATGATCATTATATCGACATAAAAGTAATTCACTAATTGAGTCTATGAAAGACAACAATTACTTGTAGTCAATGCCATAATCTCTTTGTAAGGGAGATTATGTCTGATCTTTGAAGAATTTGGTATTGCTGGAGCCAAATAACTCAAAATTTTAGAAATATGACAGCAGAGTTGAGTCGTAGTTATGTCCAAGAGAGTGCGACATAGTATACCAGTTGGATGCTAAAATCATTGTTTAATGATAGTTTGTTTTTCTGCCAAATGAAAAAGCACACTTTTCAAAAAGAATCACGATAAAAATGAGAGCAAAGAATATAATTTCCAAGCTCATAAAATGAATTTTTCTATGTTCTCACAAAAAAAAGCCAATTATTCCGAATTCGCCAAAAACCAACAACATAGATAGAAACTCACTATCACTCCATAACTAAAAAATAAACCCTTAGGAAGATTCGATATAGACTAAAGACTACAATTAACTGATTATACTTATTTTAAGGAACAGTTAAAAAAAATGCAATCCACAGCCTAAAGCCTCTGTATCACAGAAACAAGCAATATAAAACAAACATTCACGCCGCATATAAGTGTACCAATTACATGAAAATCAAACTTGAACTCAAAAAGGTGATTTGAAGCTGCAAACAAAACCTTTTTTCCAGACAGGCAAAGTAGCATGCCACCAACCAGAAGTTCAGAGTCAGCAATAACTGACCACTTCAAAAAATAAATCTTGTACACTTCAGAAGGTCATAGACATTCCAAAAGATGATTTTTTTAAAATAAAAGAATCACGAATTTGATATAGAGAATGATATCACCAAAAAGTATGAACAGAAGAAGAGCAATACCTCCATGTTCCTTTAATGTAAATAGTAACGTTAATATTGCTTAGGGTCCTCAACTGGAATCACGAAATAAACGTAAGAAAGGGGCTGTAAGTTTTTTCGGCGGACCCCCTCCGACGCTCAAGTCAGGAGAGAAGATACGAGGAAGTATATACTTGTAAAGTAAGTAAAAGAAATTATGAATGCCTCAACATGTAGATTGAAGCTGATATTTATAGGCAGGGGAATAAGAGTTATCATCCAACAATGACTCATTCCATGTCTATCCATATCTTTATCAAGATATGATAATATCTCGTGAATGCAATCAAATCCACGATATTGCTCAGCAGAGTTCGCACTTACCTTAATGTAGGAGATATGGTTCCCTGACGTCAATGTATTGAGCAAGACATGAGAAGAGCTCGGCCAAGGAGCTCGGGTCCCAAAAGAGGTCGCCGTAGCATTTGAAGGAGGGCGAACATGTGAGGCACAACACGTCGGCCCAACAGGTCGGTCCTACATAAAGAGGTCGGACGAAGAAGCGTGGTCTTCTGAAAAGGCCACAAGGAAGCGACGGAAACAGGTCGGCCTATCAGGTGGTTATTATTTAGGGGTATCACAGTCCCCCCTCCCAGTTGAGCTGACGTCGTAGACCAGAAGTTCGTATGTATTTAACCTACCTGTTTTACCTATGAGTCAGCTCTTCCTATTCTTTGCTCATTTAGGCGGGAACCAACAGCTAATTAATTTGAATTTTTAATTCAAAAATCCGATCGTTGAGGACATCTGTTCGTGTTCCGAGGTAAATCTTAACCGTTCAATGCACCAGAGATCAACGGCCCTGATTCGAGGAGACCCCCTATATATACCATGTCTGGCCCCCCATTATCCAATTTTGCAACTCATGAAATAGATCGGCTCCGACCTCTTTTGCGTCATTATCCATTTTTCTCTTTCTGAAAACTCCAGGTACGTTTTATTCTTAGCTGTTTTAGTTGATAAGGTATTCTTCCCCTGATCAATTATTTCTGTGGATCTGAAATTCTTTGCTCTTGTTTGATTGGACATGAGATAAATTGATATGTATTGTTTGTATATTTGTTTTGAATTATGTTGTTGACACTTGAGTTTGTAGATGTTTAGAAAAGCAAGAGGTCGGGGTAAGGGCAAGGCACCTGCCATTGAAGCTGAGGCTGCCAATAGTACTAGTGTTGAGCGTGTGATTGATCAGTTTGAAGAGATGTCCATGGATCTTGTCATGGCTCGATTTCAGAATTTGCATCCGCCCAAATTTCATGGAACAGAGGGTTCTGCACGAGCTGAATCGTGGTTGAAAGAGATCGACAGCTATTCAGACTGATCGAGTATCCTGAATATCGTAAACTGCCACTTGTCTTATATCAGTTGAAGGATAGTGCACAATCTTGGTGGGAAGTCGCTGAGATTGGTTTGGTTGAAGCTGGAGTTTAAGTATCTTGGGATGTCTTCAAGGCCCAATTTCTGGAGCAGTATTCACCACCATCCTACTATATTGCTCAGGAAAATGAATTTAATAATTTGCGGCAGGGAATCATGACAGTTGAAGAATATACCTCAAAATTCTCTATCCTGCTGAAATATGCACCACATGTAGCGGCAAATCCAATGGAGAAATTTAATAGGTTTGTCAATGGGTTGCATCCTACCCTGTTTACTTTGGTGACTGCTGGCTCGCCTACTACTTATGCTGATGCAGTGGAACAGGCAAAGATGGTAGAATCAGGACTTAGACGGGGAGGTTCACAGTTTCTTCCTCCGCCACCAGTACCTACTCAGCAGCCTACTCTGCGTCCTAAAGGCAAAATCTTTAAGACGATAGGTTCTTCTGGTTCTTCTTCATCTGGATCTTCTAGTTCACGAGAGAGACATCTTCGTGGTTCTTCTTGTAGTGTTTGTGGTGGAAGGCATCCCGTAGAACAATGTCGTAACGTCTTAGGTACATGTTTTCGTTGTGGACAAGCGGGTCATTTGATACGTGATTGCCCAAATCGAGACATGTTTCCTTCGCAATCTCAGCCACGATTTCCTGGTGGTCCCAGTACTTTTAGACCTACTACTTCTATTGTTCCTATTACTCCTATGCCATCATTTCAGCAGTCAAATGTTCCACAGTATCGAGGATCTCGAGGTCAGACTGTTTCGGGTCCTCCTCAGGCCAGAGTGTACGCCATGACTGAGGATCAGGCGAAGGAGGCTCCTGGTGGTCTTATTGCAGGTATTTGCACGTTATGTGATTATCCTGCACGTGTGTTATTTGATACCGGAGCATCCCACTCATTCATATCGCATGCATTTGTGGCATCGCATGATATTATCTGTACTTCATTAGATAATACCTTATCGATAGCTACGCCAGCAGGAAGAATTATCTTATCTGAGCAGGTTGTGCATAATTGTGTGTTAATTTATGAGGATAACGTTTTATTCTTAAATTGATTGTCCTCCCTATGCACGACTTTGATTGCATTGTTGGCATGGATGTTCTCTCTACCAATCGAGCTACTGTTGATTGTTGTCATGGGCTAGTTCGATTCCGACCAATTGATGGACCTAAATGGAATTTCTATGGCAAGGGTTCCCAAGGGAAAATTCCATTGATACCGTCTCTTGAAATGTCCCGACTCTTATGTAGCGGGAATGAGGGTTTTCTTATCTATGCTATTGATGTATCGAAAAATGAGCCCTCTTTGTTGGATATTCTTGTAGTAAAAGAATTTCCTGATGTCTTTCCCGATGAGATTCCTGGTTTTCCTCCTCATCGAGAAGTTGAATTCAGTATTGATCTTGTTCCGGGTACTGCACCTATTTCCAAAGCTCCTTATCGTATGGCACCATTGGAATTGAAAGAATTAAAAGACCAAGTACATGATCTTCTCGATAAAGGATATATTCGACCGAGTGTATCGCCTTGGGGATCTCCAGTTCTGTTTGTTCGAAAGAAAGACGGTACTATGCGAATGTGCATCGATTATAGGCAACTGAATCGGGCAACTGTGAAAAATAAGTATCATTGCCTCGTATTGATGATTTATTCGATCAACTTCAAGGCACTTCTATTTACTCAAAAATTGATCTTTGTTCTGGATATCATCAAGTGCGTGTTCGAGAGGAAGATGTATCTAAAACTGTTTTTCGTACTAGGTATGGTCATTATGAATTCTTGGTCATGCCATTTGGTCTCACTAATGCTCCTGCAATCTTTATGGATTTAATGAATCGAGTTTTTCGGGATTTCTTGGATCGATTTGTTATTGTCTTTATTGATGATATTCTTGTCTATTCGAAATCCAAAGAGGAGCATACGGAACATTTGAAGTTGGTACTTCAAACTCTTCGCACCGAACATCTTTATGCCAAATTGTCCAAATGTGAATTCTGGATGGACAATGTGGTATTCTTGGGCCACGTAATTTCTCGACATGGTATTTCTGTTGATCCAACTAAGGTTGAAGCAGTGTTAAACTGGCCAAGACCTACCAATGTTCCTGAGGTCTGAAGTTTCATGGGTTTAGCTGGTTATTATCGTCGTTTTATTAAAGGTTTTTCAAAAATTGCTAAACCTATTACTCAACTGACATAGAAAAATCAGAAATTTATTTGGTCAGATGAGTGTGAAGCAAGTTTTCTTGAACTAAAGACGAGACTGACCACTGCACCTGTACTTACTATTCCTTCGGGTACCGGAGGATATGTGGTATGTACAGATGCGTCTTTAAAATGTTTGGGCTGTGTATTGATACAACATGGCCGAGTGGTTGCTTATGCGTCTCGCCAAGTGAAATCTCATGAAAATAAATATCCCATACATGATTTACAATTGGCAGCAATTGTTTTTGCTTCAAAAATTTGGCGCCATTATTTATACGGGGAAAAGTTTGTTATTTATTCGGACCACAAGAGCTTGAAATATCTATTCTCTCAATCTGATCTTAATATGAGGCAACGTAGGTGGATGGATCTGTTGAAGGACTTCGATTGTGAGATTCAATATCACTCTGGACAAGTGAACGTTATTGCGGATGCTCTCAGCCGTAAAGTTCATGATTCTGTTCTAGCTTCTGTTCGTATCGCTAAAGTACATGATGATATCTGTACTTCTGGTTGGACTTTTCACTCACATGGGAATTCTGTCACTGTTTCTGCATTATAGGTTGAGCCGAAATTGATTTCTAAAATCAAGAAAGCCCAACGAAATGATTCTCAAACTCAAAAATCTAAAGAACTTGTGTCTGCATGACATCCTTCTGGCTTTTTAGATATCTTGTGATGGTTCCTTACGACTTAATGGTCGGTTGGTTGTTCCTGATAATTCTGATTTGAAATCTGCTCTTCTTCGTGAAGCACATTGTAGCAAATATAGTATCCACCCTGGAGGCCGAAAGATGTATATGACTCTGAGACCCCAATTCTGGTGGAGACGTATGAAGAAGGATATAGCTGAGTTTATTTCCAAATGTTTGGTTTGCCAACAGGTAAAAGCCGAACGAATGAAACCTTGAGGGTTACTGCATAGTCTTGAAATTCCCAAAGGGAATTGGGAACATATTGCTATGGATTTTGTAACCCATCTTCCTCGATCACCCCGAGGTTGTGATGCTATTTGGGTTATTATTGATCGACTTTCTAAATCTGCACATTTCATTCCGTATGAGCGGACTTTTCCGTATAATAAAATGGCTCGTTTGTATATCGAGAATATTGTGAGATTGCATGGTGTGCCTGTCTCAATTATTTCTGATCGTGATCCCAGATTTACTTCTAAATTCTGGAGTAGTTTTCAAGATGCTATGGGTACACGTTTGACAATGAGTACTGCTTATCATCCTCAGACTGATGGCCAAACTGAACGTACTATTCAAACTCTTGAAGATATGCTACGCGCTATGGTGATGGATTTTAATGTTGGTTGGCAAGAAGCTTTACCGTTGGTGGAATTTTCTTATAATAATAGCTACCAGACGAGCATTGGTATGGTACCGTTTGAAGCATTATATGGAAGACGATGTAGATCACCTTTATTCTGGGAAGAAGTTGGTGACAAACAATTGACTGGACCTAATATGATACAAGAAATGAATGAAAAAGTTCAGTTAATTAGACAGCGTATGAAGGCTGCACAGTATCGTCAAGCAAGTTATGCTAACAAGCGAAGGTGATCGTGTATTTATGAAAATATCTCCATTTCGAGGCACTGTTCGTTTTGGCATGCGAGGCAAACTATCACCTCGATATGTTGGCCCGTATGAGATTCTTGATCGAGTTGGAGATCTTGCTTATCTGTTGGCATTACCTCCAGCCTTATCCGCCATTCACGATGTATTTCACGTTTCTATGTTACGGAAATATGAACCTGATCCAGAACACGTACTTCATCCTGATGAGGTTGAACTTGATCCTTCGTTATGCTATGTTGAACATCCCGTTTGCATTTTGGATCGGAAGAAGAAAGTATTGCGTAACAAATATATTCCGTTGGTACGAGTACAATGGACACGACATGGCGTGGAGAATCAACGTGGGAATTGGAAAGCAAGATGCGAGAATCTTATCCACATTTGTTTGATTCTGCTCCATTGTATTCCATGTATACGAGTCTATATTATGATCCCGTATTCTGAATTTAGTTTTGATATGTATTATGACTGGTGATATGACATATGCTTGTAATGTAATATCTATGTAAGATGGAGATTTCGGGACGAAATCTTTTCTAGTGGGGGAGAAATGTGATGCCCCGATGTTCGATTAACGTTAATTACAGTTAATTTTGTTAAATTAATTTAGTAAATATAAAATTTGTATTAAAATGATAGATTTCATTTTGTGATTGAAGTAGTGACACGAAGTCAGGTGTGAACTTTACATGCAATGTACATGCACCAGTACACCGGTGACATCCCGATGTTCATAATTGGTCGGGAATTAATATATATCGGTGTAGGATGTAAAACACATAGTAAAACATGTAAAACATACACTGAATCGCGGACACCTACTAAAGGTGAAAACATGCACTTCTCTCGCGATCACCGACCACCGTGTACTTATCCGCTCCGTTCGCCGCCGTCCGACCACCTCTCGACAAAACCGACCTACCACCGTGTTCCTAACTCAGAGACGAAACTTTCCATACCAGATAATTGGATTTTGGTGTTCGAAAATGCTTCGATTTTACCCTATCGCACAATGATAATTATAGCGTAAACAGCGGAAGATTATTTATTCATGTGGCCCTAAAAATTTTGGTATGACCTCGTCGCACGAGAAACATACCACCAATACCAATAGTCAAAATATATATAGATACCATCAGTTTCATATCCATCAACACAAATCAAATTATGAAACACATATCCATACTGAGCAAAATAAACTAAATATACATAAACTCCCTACACTCCAGGGACACACCACTAGTACATATACGACTGGGATAAGAAGAAAAATAAACCTCTCAAGTGTGGCTCCCACCAGATGTGTACTCTCTGGGGTCCTGGCCACCTGTACTACCTGCCATTGTCCACACACAAAGACAACAACAACCCCCCTTGGGGGTGAGCAAAAGCTCAATATGGAACGATCATGGAATATACATCATGTATCTATAAAATGATATATGAAATGAAATGCAATGCATGTCATGTCATGTCGGTATCATACACCCATCCGCTGGGTATCTCGGAGCCAATAAATGAAAGTCCAAATACTACATAGCTAAATCGCGCGAGCATGTCAAGCAAAGAAATGTCTATATGGTGCGTCGTCAAAGCGTCACCGCATCCCAGCTCTTGACATCAGATCATATCATACAGATGACATCAGCAAGGCGCCACATTATAACAGTCTCAATAAATAGGGATAATCCAGAGGATGACGTCGGCAAACGCCACCAATCCCCATATCAACAAATCATAGCAATCATAAGAGCCACGAATCCCTATGCCTTTCCGGCCACTTAATGCCAGTCATAGCACCGTGTACAACCCTTATGATTGATCGAATCCAAAATAATAGGGTATCAAAGAATCGTAGCTCAACATGTATGTCATGCATCGATGTATGTATAAAAACTGATGTGTGTTAACAAAACATTTATTTTCATACATCGATGTGCAATTATGAATGCCACATAATTTAAATAAAATCACGTAGCCACATAAAATCAAGTAATTCACAGAAGTCGTCAAATCATATACCAACTGATACAGATACCTGTTGTATGTTACTCGCAACATACCTTTACTTCTCGATATCTGAGGGTCGACTTGAACTTGTAGAGTCGATGTATTCACTGTATATTAATGAAATTCACAATTCACTAATTGTAGTCATAGCTGAACCAATTTAGGGTAATTAATTTGATGCGACTACATCACAATTTAATTTGCTAAATTATTTTTAACCAATTCAAATTATTTTTAGTAATTATAGTCCAAATTAACTGGTAATTATCGAAGCAAAGTCGGAAAAATCGAATATCAAATTTTACCCAATTCGCACACAGTTCACACACGGTTTTCTTCCGATTCCGGCGACCTCCGGCAGCGGTATTGGCGGTGACCGGTGTAGAAACCTTCGTCCATGTGAGGAGAAGAGATTCGGTGTATGTCTTTGTCCAATTTGTTGTAAACTCGAAGAAATCGAGTCAAAAGCTCAGAAACCCTAATCTGCACGATCTCGTCCGTTCCAGGGTAAAATCAAAGCACTTTTCGAACACCAAAATCCAATTATCTGGTATGGAAAGTTTTGTCTCTGAGTTAGGAACACGGTGGTAGGTCGGTCTCGTCGAGAAGTGGTCGGACGGCGGCGAACGGAGCGGATAAGTACACGGTGGTCGGTGATCGCGAGAGAAGTGCGTGTTTTCGCACCTTTTAGTAGGTGTCCGCGATTCAGTGTGTGTTTTACATGTTTTACTGTGTGTTTTACATCCTATACCGATATATATTAATTCCCGACCAATTATGAACATCGGGATGTCACCGGTGTACTGGTGCATGTACATTGCATGTACAGTTCACACCTGACTTCGTGTCACTACTTCAATCACAAAATGAAATCTATCATTTTAATACAAATTTTATATTTACTAAATTAATTTAACAAAATTAACATTAATCAAACATCGGGGCATCACAATTTCCTTCCCCTCTAACTGACGAGGATCTTAGGGTGGTAGATCAGTATGGTTCTTTTTATCACCAATGTTGCCCTCCCTGGGGAAGTTGTCCGAATGGAGGTTGTACAGATTGAGGAAGTTGTACGGACTGAGGAAGTGTAATGAACTGAGGACCCCAGGAAGCTGCGACCCTCGTCCAGGCACGAACTTCAGATTGATGAGGCAAGCCCTCAGCGTAGACCGGAGTCTCCTCCGGGCAATTATCCCTGGTATGAACTGTACGTTACTGCTTTGGATGAGTCAGATGAGGTCCAAATACGCAAGCTCAGCCAGGCCCCTTCTGACCATGAATTTATATTCCCCTCTCATCCCAACGGCCACACCAACCTCCTGGCGGTTACTACACCTTTTACCGCGGGCAGGTGGAGGCGGATTTACATTTTCCTCGTCCTGAGTTCTTTCAAGAGCTCAGTACTTTTTATCAGCTTAACCTCAGCCAGTTCTCTCCCAACTCCTTTCGTATTTTATGTAGCCTCGTAATTATTTTTAAGGCGTTGGGATTACCTTATGACAACCCCTCCCTTTCTTACTTCTTCCATATCAAGAGATCCGACGACGGACCCTTGTATGTGACTAGTCGACCTGGCTGTCGCGTGCTTTTGTTTAGGGGTATCCTAGTAAGATCAAAGATTGTAAGAACTATTTCTTTTTTGTTAAACCTCATCTTCTGGTTTTAATAGAATTAATTTTGTACCTTCATATGTGTTCGGTTTTATGTGGGCTTTATTAATCAATAACCTCAGCAAGGTAAAGTAATTCAGCTAAGTTTTATTAATTACCTCGTAATGGTAAAGTAAAAAACAGATAGGACCAAGCATGTGTCTGCTCGGCTATGTTTTGATAAATTACCACGTAATGGTAAAGTAAACAGATAGGAACAAGCACGTAACAGCTCGGCTAAACAAATTAATTACCCTGTAGGGGCAAAGTAATAACAGCTATGACCAAGCGCGTAACAGCTCGGCTAAGCAAATTAATTACCCCGTAGGGGCAAAGTAAAAATGGATAAGACCAAGCATGTTCTGCTCGGCTGTATTTTGATTAATTACCACGTAATGGTAAAGTAAAAACAGATAGGAACAAGCATGTAACAGCACGGCTAAACAAATTAATTACCCCGTAGGGGCAAAGTAATAACAACTAGGACCAAGGGCATAACAGCTCGGTAAAGTAATACATCTAGGAACAAGCGCTTAACTGCTCGGCTAAGCAAATTAATTACCCCTTAGGGGCAAATTAATAATAGCTAGGAACAAGCGCGTAACATCTCGGCTAAGCAAATTATTTACCCCATAGGGGCAAAGTAATAACAACTAGGACCAAGAGCGTAACAGCTCAGCTAAGCAAATTGATTACCCCGTAGGGGCAAAGTAAAAAGGATAGGACCAATCATGTGTCTTCTCGGCTATTGTGATTAATTACTACGTAATGGTAAAGTAAAAACAGATAGGAACAAGCACGTAACAGCTCGGCTAAAAAAATTAATCACCCCGCAGGGGCAAAGTAAAACGGATAGGACCAAGCATGTGTATGCTCGGCTTTTGATTAATTACCACATAATGGTAAAGGAAAAACGATAGGACCAAGCACGTAACAGCTCGGCTAAACAAATTAATTACCCTAAGGTCGGGTGAAAACCCTTGAGATGGGATGAAAACCCTTGGACCTGGCGTAACCAAGGTTGAGGTGAGCTCGTCGTAAACAAGCTCCTGAGATGGGGTGAAAACCCTTGGACATGGCGTAACCAGGGTTGAGGTGAGCTCGTCGTAAACAAGCTCCTGAGATGGGGTGAAAACCCTTGGACCTGGCATAACGAAGGTTAAGATGAGCTCGTCGTAAACAAGCTCCTGAGATGGGGTGAAAACCCTTGGACATGGCGTAGCCAGGGTTGAGGTGAGCTCGTCGTAAACAAACTCCTGAGATGGGGTGAAAACCCTTGGACCAGACGTAACCAGGGTTGAGGTGAGATCGTCGTAAACAAGCTCCTGAGATGGGGTGAAAACTCTTGGACCTGGTGTTGGATCAAGCGCTTACTGCTTTACCAATAACTATAGTTAAGGTAATGGCGCAACATCAATTTTTTCAACCATACACTGGCACAAGCATCACGTGTTCGACCGATCACAAAGCAGAGGCAATTGTTGAACCCCAACAATCTCTCCCCCAATAATTGCACTCTCTGCAACTCATGGAAATCGAACACGCGGCCTTGGCTCTGATACCAATTGTTGGATCAAGCGCTTACCGCTTTACCAATAACTATAGTTAAGGGTAATGGCGCAACATCAATCTTTTCAACCATACACTGGCACAAGTGCCACGTGTTCGACCGATCACAAAGCAGAGGCAATTGTTGAACCCTAACCCCTGGTGTAACCAGGGTTGAGGTTAGCTCATCGTAAACAAGCTCCTGAGATGGGGTGAAAACCCCTGGACCTGGCGTAACCAGGGTTGACATGAGCTCGTCCTAAACAAACTCCTGAGATGTGGTGAAAACCCCTGGACCTGGCGTAACCAGGGTTGATGTGAGCTCATGGTAAAGAAGCTCTTGAAATGGGGTGAAAACCCCTGGACCTGGCGTAACCAGGGTTGCCGTGAGCTCGTCGTAAACAAGCTCCGGAGATGGGTGAAAACCCCTGGACCTGGCGTAACCAAGGTTGAGGTGATCTCGTCGTAAACAAGCTCCTGAGATGGGGTGAAAACCCCTGGACCTATGTAGGCAACAAATTATAAAATATTCTCAAAATTGCATTGAAATAATGAAAGGGTAAATCATCCAAAAACACAATCTTTGCAACAAAAGAAAACTAAAAGACGTGAACTAAGCATAATATTTGCGGTGGTGATATGCGTCTTCCCATCAGGGCCTTCTAGGTGATATGCTCCTGAATTTTACTTCTCTACCATCTTGAAGGGACCCTCCCACTTAGGATCTAGCTTGCCCACTTTCACTTCTTGCACCTTTCTCAGCACTAGGACTCCGACCTGGAAACTTTTTTGAATAACTCGTCGGTTATACATCCGTGCAATGCAGCTACGATAGGCTTCCATCCTGATGGTGGCAGCTTCCCTTTTTTCTTCAATTAAATCAAGATCGTTGGCTCTTCTCTCACTGTTCTGATCGTCATAGAAATGTATTCTTGATGATTCCGCTCCAATCTCAGCTGGAGTATTACCTCATTTCCATAGACCATACTGAAAGGTGTTTCACCTGTTCCCATCTTTGGTGTAGTTCGATAAGACCACAAGACGTTGAGTAGTTTTTCCACCCAATTTCCTTTTGCTTTCCCAAGCCTAGCTCTACTGCTCTGTACCAGAGACTTGTTGGTGACCTCTACCTTACCATTGCTTTGAGGGTAAGCGATAGAAGTAAAGGCCTGATGAATCTTTAACTCTTCACACCACGTCCAGAGTAAATCCCCCTGGAATTGTCTTCCATTATCAGAGATAATCTTCCTTGGGACTCCATATCGGCAGACAATGCTTTTCCAGATGAAGTTGAAGACCTCTTTCTCGGTGATTCTGGCTAATGGCTCAGCTTTGACCAACTTTGAGAAATAATCAATAGCCACAATTAAAAATCTCTTCTGAGCTCTACCTGTTGGAAATTGTCCTACTATATCAATGCACCACTGATCAAATGGGCATGCTGCCACAATTGCTTTCATCATCATGGCTAGCTGATGCTGAACTCTAGAGTGTCTCTGACAACTATCACACGATATATCCATAGTTGTAGAGTCCTTCCAAAAATATCCAGCGAGGAGCACCTTCTTTGCTAGGAAATATGCTCCTAGATGATTTCCACAGCATCCCTCATGGATTTCTCTCAATACATAATCTGATTCTTTTGGTCCCAAACAGCGTAGGAGTGGTCGAGCAAAAGACCTTTTGTAAAAGATTCCTTCAACGGGTATGAACCTCTGACTCCTCAGTTTGAGTCTGTAGGCTTTTTGGGATCACTCGGGAGCTTAGCATTGGTAAGATAGTCTAAGAGATCTGCCCTCCAATCATTTTCTTCAAGAGATCAGATGGATCATCTTGACTAGGGATTAATTCAACTTGAAACACCACTATGTTTTGCCAAGTGCGCAGAGCACTAGTCATTCTTGCCAAGCTGTCAGCTTTTCTATTCTCTTCTCTTGGGATCTGCTTGAACGTTACTTCTAGAAATCTCTCTTTGATTTTTTCTATGGTACTTGCGTATCGTTCTTAACCTCATAGACCACATTCATCTATTGAGTTAGTAGTTGAGAATCAGAGAAGATATGTATGCGCTTAGCTCCCACATTCCGAGCAGCCCTCAATCCGGTTAATACTGCCTCATATTCTACTTCATTGTTGGAGGCCCGAAAGTCCAATCGTACTGCCAGTTGGACCTCATCTCCACTGGGAGATACTAGCACAACCCCAATTCCACTTCCCTCATTACAAGAGGAACCATCAACAAATGCCTTCCATAACTCCTCTTTCTCGGGATGCATAGTTTCTGCAATGAAATCTGGCAAAGCCTGAGCTTTGATAGCTGTGCGTGGCTCGTATTGTATGTCATACTCTCCTAGCTCAGTTGTCCATTTGACTAGTCGTCCAGAGATATATGCACGACTAAGTATTTTTCCCATAGACCTATTTGTTAGCACCGTTATAGGATGTGACAGGAAATAAGGCCTGAGTTGCCTACCTGTCATAATCAGCATTAGGGCCAACTTTTCGATCTCTGAATACCTTAGCTCAGCACCCTTTAAGGCAGATAAGTAATAGATAGGTTGCTGATCTGTTTGAACCTATTTCACTAGAACCGAGCCGATTGCCCCCCCAGTCGCTGATAAGTAAATAAATAATCGCTCTGCAAGTAGAGGCTTGTTAGTACAGGGAGTTCGGCCATGTATTTTTTCAATTCTTCGAATGCTTCCTCACACTTCTCATTCCATTCAAATTTATCTGCTTTCTGGAGTATCTTGAAAAATGGGAGACTTCTATGAGCTGATCTAGAGATGAATCGTGAAAAAGCAACGATTTTTCCTGTTAGGCGTTGCACCTCCTGAAGGTTCTTTGGAGGAGACATCTCACAGATAGCTTTGACTTTTTTTTGGATTAGCTTCAATACCCTTCTCCGTCACCATGTAGCCCAGAAACTTTCCACTCCTTACCCCAAACACACATTTCTGGGGATTTAGCTTTAACCCGTAGGACCTGAGAGTGGAGAAAGTCCCAGACAGGTCAGCTATGAGGTTGATGCCACTTTTTGATTTTACCAAAATATCATCTACGTATACTTCAACATTTCGGCCTAACTGTTCTGAGAATACCTTGTCCATCAATCATAGGTAGCCCCTGCGTATTTGAGCCCGAAAGGCATAACAACATAACAGAATGTTCCATCCGAAGTGACAAAACTCACCTTATCTTGATCTTCCTCAGCCAAAGGGATTTGATGATACCCTTGATAGGCGTCCATTAAACATAAGTACTGATGTCCTGAAGTTCAATCCACCAGCTGGTCGATTCTTGGTAACGGGTAGCAATCTTTTGGGCATGCCTTATTGAGGTCTCGGAAGAGTATGCACATCCTCCACTTTCCGAACTCTTGGGTACAAGGACCACATTTGAGAGCCACGTTGGAAATTGAACCTCTCGAATATGACCTGCCCGAAGGAGTTCGTCCACTTGTTCTCTTATCACTTTATCTTTTTCGAGTCCAAAGTGCATTTTCTTTTGTTTGACAGGTCGGGCTCCTGGAAGCACATTTAACCGATGTTCTAGGACATCGGGGCTGATTCCACTCAGATCATGAGCTCTCCAGGCAAAGATATCCTCATTCTTGATTAGACATGAGATGAGGTCTGCTCTTACATTTGTCTCCAAATCCTTGGCTACTTTTACTCTTTTACCGCTAAGCTGAACACTACTATTTCTGGCTCTTCATCTAAGCTATTTGGGACACCTCTATCAATGAGAATATTGTTTGCATTTTTGTTCAATACAACCGACCTCTCGACGAGCTCGTTTTCCATCTTCTTTTACCTCGTCTACATAACATCGGCGGGTTGTTTTCTGATCACCGCACATAGCTCCAACCTCTCTGCCCACGGGGAACTTGAGTTTATGATGGTAGGTAGAAGCTACTACTTTGAAGTTCTTCATAGCAGGTCAGCCTAGGATGTCATTATATGAGGAAGGAGCCGCAACCACAATGAAATTAACCATTTTCGTCATGCGTGACATCCCATGACCAAGAGATAAGGGCAGGGTGATTTGACCAAGAGGTTGAATTGCATGTCCAGTGAACCCATATAAAAGAGTTGTAATATGTTAAAACTTTGACCCCTATATCTGCATCTTTTCTAAAGTGTCTTTGAACAAAACATTGACTGAGCTCCAGTGTCAACGAAGATCCTTGCGACGTCATAGTTTGCTATAGTTACAATGACCACTAAGGCATCATTGTGCGGTGCTACAACACCCTTCAGATCATCAGGCCCAAAGCTTATGATAGGTTCATTTCTTTGAATTACCTATTCCGCAACTTCAAAACTTTCCAACCTTCTGCCATGACTTTTTCGAGCTCTACCCGAGTCTCCGTCAGTGCGCCCCCCCCCCCCCCCCCCCCCCCCCCGAATTATATTGATAGTCCCTCGGGTGGGGTTATTCTCCACTTGTTCGACCCTTCTTCTTTGATCATCTATTTCTCTAGGAGGAATATCCCTCTCGCGGGATCTAGCTCGGCCATCACGTGGCGCTTTCTCTCTTCTGTTACCTCGGTATCAACTTCTGTCATAGTTTTGATACGGTTCTCGGGTCTTTGTTAGAAGAGTTTTTATTTGAGAAGCTCTTCTAATGCTTCGTTCTACCTCATCTTCAAGCTTCTGACATTCATTAGTTATATGGACGTACTCTCTATGGAATTCACAGTATTTATCAGATGGAGGCAAACGAGAACCCTTCTTTGACTTCCTTGGTCTTCCAGTTTCTTTTATCATCACAGATTTCCATATCTCTTTCCAAGCTCATGGACAGAGGTGTGCGAGAAGCAAATTGACTTTTAGGTCGACTAATCTCGTCGGCCCTATCAACATATTTTTTCTTGCTTACATCTTTCTCTTTATTTTCTGATGGCCTTAGATCAGCCTCTTCTGTCTCTGAGCATCTTCAAGATTGATATATTTCTCAGCTCGACCCAGAAGCTCATCATAACTGCGAGGAGGCTTCTTTACTAATGACTTGAAAAATTCCCAGCTCTAAGCCCTTGTGTGAAGACATTAATAAGGACATCTATTGTTGTAGTGGGAACTTCTAAGGCCGCCCCATTGAAGCACTGTACGAATTCTCTCAAGGACTCCTACTCATTCTGTTTGTTAGTGAACAAACTCAGAGAAGTTTTCTGATACTTTTCGCTCTAGCGAACTGGTTTAGAAAGTCTGAACTGAATTCCTCGAAGCAAGGGACCGTGTATGGTTTAAGCAAATTAAACCACTGTTGCGCCGATCTTACCAGAGTGGTAAGGAACACACGGCATTTGATCCCATCAGAATATCTATGCAGTAAGGCAGCATTCTCAAATCTTCCCAGGTATTCCTCCGGGTCTGTACTTCCGTCATATTCTCCTACTGCAGGTTGTCTGAAATTTGGTGGGAGCTCTTCTCCTAGAATAGCTTGTGAGAAGGGGCTTTCTCTCCTAGCCATTGGAGGTCGGCCACCTAGATGTTGACCCAATCGCCTTATCTCTCCCCATACAACTTCCATTGGATCTAACAATAGAGGCTCCACTCACGTGTTTACACCATCACCTATAGGCCTATTAGGTTCAGGGGCCTGCTCCGGTTGAACAGGCGGTGGTGCTTGGTTGTGTTGTAGAATGGGTGGAGCATGGTTAGGTTCGGGAGGTGGTGGAACCTGGTTAAGTTCCGGAGGTGGTGGAGCCTGGTGCTGGAAGAAAGTATTCCGCATTGTTCGATTGATGAACTGTGCCAGCTGATCCATAATCAGATCTCCCACGTTCCTGACAGGAGGGGTGTTGGGATATGCCCCAAGACAACTCATTAGATGATTGATTTTGGCATACAATGTAATATGATTTTATTAAAGACAATTCATTATTATATATTATTCAAATGTCTGTGTAATATGAATATATATATATATATATATATATATATGTTAATGTCCTTAGAATAATAATGTATTATTCTTAAAGATTGTCCCTAGTCAAGCATTATCATGAATAAGGATAATGATAATGCATTGAGACTAGTACGTATTGCTTGATGAATTGTTCATGGATATGAGATATCAAATCAACACATGGGTGCATGTTAGAAAACAATGTACTGGACATACCCACCATGAGAATGCTACATGGATAATATATGAATGTCATAAGCAATTCTCATAGTGATAATAATGTATGTAATCCTTATGACTTGAGATCACCAGAGATCCCAACATAAGGAGTCGTGTATCTTGATATTGTCAAAAGTTACCTGTAACAGGGTAAACTATAAAGACAATCATTGGATACACCACGAATTATGCAGAGGGATGTTGAGTGATCAAGATAGGGTCTGTCCCTCCTATATAAGAGAAGTGTTTGGGCACTTGATCAAGTGAGACTAAAATGCATGGACATGCTCGAACGAGTCGATATGTGATATCGAGCTTATTCGTTTATTCTAGTCAACTTGGGGATCAAGAAATAAAAGATTGAACTATACGAGTATGACTATTCCATGACTCGTGTTTAATCTAAACACATAGGACAAAGGGATTAAGTTACATGGTTAATATTATCACAGGCCATAGGTAATGTCGAGTCAATGACATTCTTGTAACTTGGGTAGCCTTGATGTGTTGCTAGATACCGCTCATTGCTTGTAAATAAAAGTAGATTTTATGTCACTGCCAACGTTGCAAGATACTAACGGGTCGCACAAAAGATTAAATCGATAAAGGGAAGTTAAAATTCATTGGATGAATTAAGTTGATTAAGAAGAGTCTTAATCATATACTTTAATGGGCCATATTTAGATATATAGAGATATATTTAAATATGATATATATGTATATACAGATATAGAGATTGGGCCAAGGGTTTTATGAAAAGCCTTATTCTGATAGCCGCCTAAGGAATATCTCTTATATATATACGTATATGTGCATGTCCAAAGGAGGAAGTGATTAACGAAAATAAACCCTAGCAGACAATAAGTGAGGCGCGGCCGTCACTTAGTTTAGGGCGTTCATCCCTTTCACAGTTGAAGATCATGTCTAGCAACTTGTTCTTCAACATACCTTCATCGATTTAATCGTGTGGATACCATAGAGGCAAAACTAGAAAAGTTTTGCTCCTGACTCGAGGACGTGTTGGACGTACTGCTTCGTGGAGATTACTGCATCAAACACGCTACAAAGGTATAACTCTTGACACCCGATATGAACACATGTATAGGTCCTCGGTATGGAATCCAATTTTTTTTATTCCGCTGCGCATTTGCATGTTGGATTCCTTACAGTGGCATCAGAGCCGTGTATGAAGCTCATATCGTGGTTGCATGATAAATTGTTTTATCAGGTTATGAGTTATTATTTTCGTGCATTTTATAAACTGTAAAACATATATGATATGTTATAATAACATTGTGGAAATTATCGTAAATATATATATATATATATATATATATATATATATATATGATATACTGATAAATTTTATGTATTGGATACATGTATGCACGTGACTGATATAGCAAGGCGGGCGAACGCAGCTCGATAGTCGGGCGAACGTAGAACGTGAGGTATGTGACCGTATCTCGAAGTCGATTGAGCAGGGTTTGCAAGGCGGACGAGTGCCCAAAAGGGGCGGGCGACCGCCCACATAGAGGGGCGGGCGACCGCCTACACGGGCGGGCGCGCCGCTCTCGTGCGCGGGGTCCGAGACATTTAATGTCCACGGGGTCCGTGACATTTGATGTCCATGCGATAATTTCCGTAATTTTATTTTATAATTTTATTATCTTAGAATTAAATTTTAAATTGTTTAGAATTTAATTCATTTATGACCAAGCATGTTTTATGTGTTGTTTGAGCATGGTGCATGGTTATAGCCCTATGACCTATCAGATAGGAATTTTGTGAATGATTGTAATTTTAAATACGGCCTGTGAGTCGTGCCTTCTCTATTTTTCTGAATGTATCCCTCCCCTATGCTCCCTCTCGAATGTAACTCGAGGACTTCTCTATATCATGTAATTGTTATATAGTTTAGTTAGAGTTGTATTGATGGAGATCAATAAAGATGGACCATGGTGCCGGGACGAGGAGGTCATTCACAAAAGGACCAAAGAGGTGCTTGGAGAAGTTACCCTTAGGTTGACCTTTTAGATTTTCTCATTGGCTTGAGAAAATCAGTAGTTGGGGCTATAACCATGTCACGTTTATTTTATGTTAGATGTATGTGATGCATGTTTATCGTTTTATTTAATATTGATGCTTGATATACATATATGTAGATATGTATATATGTATATGTACCAGACATTTTTTCAATATTAATAAAATCATGAGATCTTTAAATCCCTCTAATAATATTAAGTCAATCAATATGCCTTCCAATTAAAAATACTCATCAAGACTTCGATTGAACATGTGTGGGTTTGCCAAAGGAAAGCACCGTGACAATCTTAGTAAGGCGCGATAGGATAAAAGTGATATCCGTGTTATTTTAAATTGGGTTCGACTTAACTAGCGTTATCTCAATAGGATTGGGAACCTAGAGGCATGGGGTTGGGAAATAATTCATTAGATGAATTAGAAGAAAGTGTTGTTCGCCAACCATCCAAGAGTTACATGTGATGTAATTGACAAAGCGTTGTCTACCTAAATAACCGAGTCTTGGGTGATTAGCCAAAGCTAACTCAAGGTTAGGTGAAATATGGATCTTGGCCCCACTAATAGTTTTTGAGGGTTGATGTTTTTAACTAAATAGTGGGAGTATCATTTAATATAAGACCTTATTAAATGATTAAAATCATAAACTTATTTTGCATATTTATATTGTAGATATCCATAGCATCAAACCACGTTACTAGTACACTTTCATTGCGATTGGTCCTTGAAAAGGACAAATTAAATGGGACAAATTTCCTAGACTGGTATAGGAATCTGAGGATTGTCCTCAAACAAGAGAAAAAGCAATATGTCCTTGAGGAACCCTTACCTACTGAAGAACGTCCCGTTACGGCCGCGAGGGCCGATAAGGATGCTTACAAGAAGCATAAAAATGACGCACTTGATGTTGGTTGTTTAATGCTAGCAACCATGAACTCTGAGCTTCAGAAGCAACATGAGGAAATGGATGCGTTCGATATGATTGAACATCTGAAACAACTTTACCAACAACAAACTAGACAAGAGAGGTATGACGTCTCTAAAGCATTTTTTCAGTGCAGAATGGTAGAAGGAACCCTTGTTGGATCTCATGTACTCAAGATGATTGGATACATAGAGAATCTTGAGAAACTAGGTTTTCCGTTGGACCAAGAGTTGGCCACTGATGTGATCTTGCAATCGTTGCCTGATAGCTACAGTCAATTTGTTCCGAATTACAATATGATTGAAATTGAGAAGACTCTACCATAGTTGCTTGGTATGTTGAGATTTTACGATGCAAACTCAAAGAAGTCTAAGCCCACAAATGTTCTTATTATGAGTAAGGGCAAGGGAAAGGCTAAAGCAAAAGGCATTAAAAGGAACAAGAAAGTCTTTGTCAAACCTAAGCCTCATGCTACTGTACTTAAGCCAAAGGGATGAGTGGCTAAGGAAGGAAATTGCTTCCATTGCGGTGAGACCGGACATTGGAAGAGAAACTACAAGTTATACCCTGGAAGATCTTAAGAAGACGAAGGGAAGTGTGACTTCCACTTCAGGTATTTTTGTTATCGAAGTCAATTTATCTACTTCTTCATCTTTGGTATTAGATACTGGATGTGGTTCTCACATTTGTGTTAATGTGCAGGACCTCAAAAGGAGTTGACCTCCGAGTGGGAAATGGAGCAAGAGTTGCTGCATTAGCTATAGGAGATTATTCATTAACTTTGCCTTCTGGTTTAATATTAGATTTACAAGACTGTTATTTTGTGCCATTTATTACTAAAAACATTATTTCAATTCTTGTTTGGACAAGATTGGTTTTCATTTATTATAAAGGACAAATGTTGCTCCATTTATTTGAATGAGATGTTTTATGCTAGTGCACAATTGATTAATGGTCTTTATGTTTTAAATCTAGATATGCCTGTCTATAACATAAATACTAAAATGATTAAGAATAATGATTCTAATCCAACTTATCTCTGGCATTGTCGCTTGGGCCATATAAACTAGAATCACATATCAAACTTCATAAGGATGGAACTTTAGATTCATTTGATTTTGAATCATATGAAACATGCGAATCTTGTTTAATGGGCAAGATGACTAAAGCCCCTTTCAAGGGACATGTTGAAAGGGCAAGTGATTTATTGAGTCTCATACATAGTGATGTATGTGGCCCAATAAGCACACAAGCTAGAAGTGGTTTTTCAATACTTTGTTACATTTACTGATGACTTCAGTAGATATGGGTATGTGTACCTAATGAAACTCAAACATGAAACCTTTGAAAAGTTCAAGGATTTCAAGAATGAAGTACAAAACCAGCTTGGCAAAAGTATCAAAATCCTTTGATCGGATCGAGGAGGTGAATACTTGAACCAAGAGTTTCATGACTATCTAAAAGAGTGTGTGATAGTCCCCACAACTCACACCTCCGTATACTCCACAATGGAATGGCGTATCTGAAAGGAGGAATCGAACTTTGTTGGACATGGTTCGATCTAGATGAGTCATGCAGATCTTCTGATTTCTTTTTGGGGACATGCTTTAGAAACAACAATATTTATACTGAACCATGTTCCATCTAAATCAGTTGAAAAGACACCATATGGGATATGGACTAAGAAGCGTCCTAGTATATCTTTTATGAAGATTTGGGGTTGTGAGGCTTACGTGAGACGTCACGCCTCCAATAAACTTGGACCCAAATCTGATAAGTGTTTATTTGTGGGGTATCCTAAGGAAACAAAAGGATACTATTTCTATTATCCCACCGAGAACAAAATAGTTGTTGCTCGGACAGTGTCTTTCTTGAAAGAGAATTTATTTCTAGAAGAACATGTGGGAGACAAATAGAACTTAGTGGAAGTACAACCACAAGAAACACTGAACATGATATTGAGATGGAAACAGAGCAGTCACCACAAGTTGTTGTGGATGAAATGCCCTGCTCAAGAGACACAAGCCCAGCGTAGGTCCGTAAGAGTACACCGGGAGCCACAGAGATATGGATTTCTTGTGACTCAACAAGGTGACTTACTACTCATTGATGAGGATGAGCCGTCATCCTATCAAGAAGCTATAATGGGCCCTGATTCTGAGAAATGGCAAGAGTCCATGAAATCTGAGATGGAATCCATGTATGTAAACCCACCTGAAGGGGTAAGACCCATAGGGTGCAAATGGATTTTCAAGAAAAAGACCGATATGGATGGTAATGTACAAACCTTTAAAGGACGACTTGTTGCTAAAGGTTTCAAAACAAATTCATGGTATTGACTATGATGAAACTATTTCCCCCGTTGCCATGGTAAAATCCATAAGGATCTTACTTGCAATAGCTGCATTTCATGATTAAGAAATCTGGCAGATGGATGTCAAAACACTTTCCCTTAATGGAAATTTACTTGAGGATGTGTACATGACACAACCCCAGGGTTTTGTCGATCCAATGGATTGTTGGAAAGATATGCAAGCTACAAACGATCCATTTATGGATTGAAGCAAGCTTCTCGGAGTTGGAATCTTCGTTTTTGATGATGCAATCAAAGAGTTTGGTTTCATCAAGAACGTAGATGAACCTTGTGTCTACAAGAAGATCAGTGGGAGCATAATTATCTTTCTAGTGTTGTATGTAGATGACATACTTCTCATTGGAAATGAATCCCTGCCTGGCAATCTGTAAAGATTTTGGCTAGGGAATTGCTTTTCTATGAAAGACTTGGTGAAGCCACTTACGTGTTAGGTATCAAGATCTATAGAGATAGATCAAGAAGATTACTTGGCCTAAGTCAAAGTACATACATAGATAAAGTGCTAAAACGGTTTAGCATGCAAGAATCAAAGAATGGATTCGTGCATATGACACATGGGATACATCTCTCGAAGGATCAATGTCCTTAAACACAAGATGAGAGACAACGCATGAGTAAGATTCCATATGCATCAGCTATTGGATCTATCATGTATGCCATGATATGTACTCGTCCCGATGTCTCGTATGCTTTGAGCATGACGAGCAGATATGAAGTTGATCCAGGTGAATGTCACTAGATCGATGTCAAGAATATTCTGAAGTACTTGAGAAGAACTAAGGATACATTCTTGATTTATGGAGGTGAGGAAGAGCTCAATGTAATTGGTTACACTGATGCAAGCTTCCAAACTGACAAGGATGATTTCCGATCGCAATCAGATATGTGTTTTGCCTAAATGGAGGATGGTTGTGGAATGAAGAGTTCAAAGCAGAGACGTTGCCCGATTCTACAACTGAAGCTGAGTATATTGCTGCCTCAGATGCCGCAAAGGAAGCGTTTGGATCAAGAAGTTCATTTATGAGCTTGGGGTTATGCCTAGCATACTAAAACCAATTGAACTCTATTGTGACAACAAGGGAGCCATCGCATTGGCTAAGGAACCCATCTCACCAGCGATCCAACACATACTTCGGTGCTTTCATTTCATTCGAGAAATCGTTGAAAGAGGAGATTTTAAAATATGCAAAGTACCAACTGATGATAATGTATCTTACCCACTAAATATATCATTATGATCATATATCTATATGACTATTCCATATTTTTCTCGGCAATTTTTTAAGTGTGTGAATTTGAACAAATTTTTTTAGGATTAGTGTTTTTCTAAAACAATAAAAATAAAGTAAAGGTAATGACATTCATTTTCAGCAGGCTCATCGAACGTGACTTGTGAACTTGAGGGTTTTCTTTGTAATTCTTTTTTAATATAGGACCTATCACCTTTCACTGATAATTAATTTTGCTTTAATTTTTTGAAAAATTGAAATGAATAATAAAAAATAAATAATACATCACATCTTACAATTTGCATTTCGGACTTTAGTCTTGTAATATTAAATAAGGTATTTCCATGCTCACGAGATATCTTGTGAGGAGATCAACTCAATCAAATCTCGACATTATGATTCCCACTACAATTTTCCCGAATTTACTCAAACCAAGGCCGAACTTCTAAACATGTCTGACCTACAAAAACAAGGTTGTTCGCTCAGTACTGGTCGACCTCTCGGGCATTACTGACCTCACGATCTCCCATACTTTTTATACGCAAATCTTCGGGCAGCATGCCGAAATATATGTTCGAGCTCCCGAGCCTGGTGTATACTCGGTTGAGCTCATCATTGATCACTTATGCCTACAACTCATTAGATAGACATGTATCTTAACAACTGAATATCGTATGTATGAGAATGAGATCTTCGGGATTGATTAGGCGAGATCTCTGGGATTTGGTTAATCTTATCAAAGATTGAGGTGCTCTGTCAGATCTTATTAGACATATTACATATCTTAACAGATCTCGATAAATATGGAAAGAGCTCTACACATATTGTAACTATTCACATATAAATAACCTGGTTTAATCATCATTTTTATTCATTCCCAACATATACTTTTTTACTTTACAACAAATTATTTACCTAGCCTCTTGTTTGATTTGGGCATCGGAGGGGATATGTCGAAAAATCTTACAGCCCCCTTCTCACAATTTTTTTGTGCTTTCAGGTCACAATGAGGTCAAATCTCATAGCTTTTGTTGTTGCCTTACTCTTGGGAGAAGAAAATAAAGGTAATTCCACCTTTTATTGATATGTATCTCACTTTCGATTTATATCAATTGGTGCATATGCGGGAACAAGTGCAAGGACGTAGAGATGGTAACAAAAATGAAGAAAATCAACTTTGTTGACCTTTAATGAGCTCATAGTAGAGAAATGAGTAACCGCCTCCGATGACGAACGTGAGAGATCTAGTCTCCAGAGACGAACATGGGAGGTCTAACCTTCTACGACGAATTTGAGATGCAATCTCCTATGATGAACATGTAAGATCTAACCTCTAGTGATGAACATGGATCTAAGTTTATAAGAGTTGACCAGCTCATTAGGAATCACATGCCTCAGGCGCTTGGAGGCCATCAACTTCTTAGTCAGAGATTATCCTTGAATCTTCAATCAAATGTCATCTTCAGCTCTTCAGGAGGTCATCATGAGCTCCTCAACCAGAGCACATTGTTAGTTCTTCATCGTAGGTCATCTTCAACTCTTCATGAGGTCATCCCGAGCTCCTCATCCAGAGTTCATCCTTAGCTCCTCTGCCAGGGCTCATTGCCATTTCTTCCATCAAAGGTCATAATGAATTCATTATCCTGAGCTCATATTCAGCTTGTCATGAGATCATCCCGAGCTCTTCATCCAGAGTTCATCTTAGCTCCTTAGCCAGAGCTCATCCTTAGCTCTGCAATCAGAGTTCATAATGAGATCTTTTTCTTGAGCTCATCTTCACCTCTTCATATGTAAATCATCCTTAACTCCTCAACATAAGTTCATCCTTAGCTCTTCTTCTCGAGCTCATCCTCAACTCCTAACCAAAGCTCATCCCTAGCTCTTCATCTCGAGCCCATCATCAACTCTTTAGAAGGAGGTCATCCTCAACTATTCAGGGAAGTTATCCTCAGCTTCTCATCTAGAGCTTATCCTCGGGTCATCAATCTGAGGTCGTTTTTTATTTTCAAAAGGACATCATCCTCAGCTCAGCTCAGCTCGAGCTCATACTCAGTTCTCTCTTCTGTTTGAACTCATCACAGCTCTTCAAAAGGAGCTAATCCTCAACCCTAGCTCTTCAGATTGTCTCTTATTCTCAATGGTTCATTAACAGATCATCCTTGGCCCCCAGCTTCAGGTCATCACCTCTCATCTCATCAACTTCAGGTCATCCTCATACAGCTCTTCAAACATCTCTTCAGTAGAGGTTATCGTAAGCTCTTCGCTAGATATCCTCGGCCTCCAGCTTCATGCATACTTGCCCTGCTCTTCACCCAGTTCTTCAACTTCAGCCTTAGGTCATCCTCAACCAGCTCTTTTGCTTTATCGGCAACACTCTTCTGCTACATGTCACCCACAACTCGTTAGTTAGAGGCCATCACCAACCTCCATCATTAGGCCACCTTTGGGATTCTGATGGCTCTAGAAGGTAGGAAGGTCCATTCAAGATTATTGAGCAAAACTCAAAGTTATGTTTACGACGATATCATCTTGCCTTGGTTAAGCCATGCTTAATATTTTCACCCAACCTCTTCAGGAGCTATGTTATGATAAGCTCACTGAAGTGTTTTCACCCGATCTTCAAAGCTACGTTTACGATGAGCTCATGTTGCCTCGATTATGCCTTGTATAAGATTTTTCACCAGACCTTTTTCAGGAGCTATGTAACACCCCAATTTTAGCATAAAGATTCCCAATTTATGTTAGTTAAAAAAAAAATGATAATAATTATAATAGATATATCAAAGATTTGTACGACGATTCTAGCGTACAATTTAAGATAAGATCATTGAGAACCTTTTGAGAAACAAATTTTTATAAATACGAATATTATGACTTTAAATAATAGTTAAAATGAATTTTGAAAATTTTAGATGTGGAAAATTTGGGATTTAGAACTTAAAAGTTCAAGAGTTTTAAATCTTTCCCTTGGAACTTAATGGCGGGGACTTGATTAAATTAAAATATGACTTTTGGAAGACATAAAATAAGATTCCAAATATTCTTGGGGACATTAGTAGTATAATATGTCATGGAAAACTTAGGAATAAATATCATATATTTTGAATTTTTATTTAAGTGTTTTGTAAAGGCTAATAATTGAGCAGTTGAGTCTGATTAAAATAAATTTATGGGGTGATATTTACTATAAACTATATTTTCCAGCATTAAATTTCATTTTTCATCTTAAAAACAAGAAGAGGACCAACCCTAACCCTACCCCTACCCCATTCAACCATCACCCCCCCGCACACCAGCAGGAAAAGCTTGTGCACTACCGCCTACACTCACCGCATGTCCAAGCAACCAGCTACCGGATACAACTCACTGGTGCACCTTCCATACCGGACACCAACCCACTATCGCTGCATGTTGCTGGAATTTGGATAGAAACTGACGAGTGTTTGCTCGCGATATGTTGCTATTTGCGGAATAATTACTTCGAATCCAGCCTGAATTGGTCCAAGCCCATACGGAGAAAACCTTACCCTCAAACTCTCATTCTACACCATACCCTGGCCTTGCCGCTGCCTGAAAACTTGAAATCGAAGGAAATACCAAGTTTCAGCCTTCGTTTTTGTAATTTGTTTGATATATTGCACCTTTGTTCTGTTGAAAAACGTTTATTAAATCAGATTTGAATGATTCTCTAGCCTCAAATGGTATAACACTCAAACCTCGGTTTATTTTGGTTTGTTGATCACTTGTGCGGTGTGTTCGATGCTAGGGGGGGGACCACTGGTCCCCCTTCAGAATTTGGTTTTTATTTTTTTAAAAGATTTTTAGCCATAGTTAATAACTTTATTTGAGTGATTAAATACACAAAAAAGATAAAAGTTACGCCTCTTTTCTCTCAACCCTTGTCATCATAAAATTCTTTTCACTCCTCTCCCCTTCAGAATTTGGTTTTTCACTTTGTTTAAAGATTTTTGAATTTTCTAGGTTGAAAATTTTGAGTGACTCCATTTGGAAACTAATTAAACCCATTTTTTCATGCTGTCACGTGATTTTCTTGTTCACCCGCCACATAACATAAAAACTTACTTGTAAATATTTTTAAATTTTTTTAGAATTTGACATGTGTCCAATTTTTTTTTCTTTGCAACTTCCATCCAACAGATATGGAAACGTTTTTTAGATTTAATTTTTTTTAAAGGTTTCTAGTCAATCATGATAACTTTATTTGAGTTAGACAAAAATATACAAAAGTGAAAAAAATTCCTCCTCCTCTTTTTCTCTCAATTCATTTTGTCTTGTCACCATCAAAAACACAGATTTAATCCTTATACTTTAATACTTTACGGTTTAAAAAACTTTGGTCCTCAAATTTTTTATAAACAATTTTGTCCTTAAACTTGTAAAAAGATGTTAAAAAATAGTCATTACTTTCAATTTGTAGTTTAAATCCAATACACACAAAAATAGCAAATCCAACATGTCAATATAAAAGCCACAATATTTCAGTAGGTGGTCTCCAATCATTGTCTGAATGTTCCAATAGAGTTCCAATAATACAAATTGAGTAGGTGGTCTCCATCATTGTCTGAATGTTCCAATAGAGTTCAAATAATACAAAATTGAGGCTTAATGACTGGAATATTTCCAGTAATACAAAATTTCGAAAGACAAATCTTGACTCACTTAAGTGGTCTCCAATCATTGTGTATATGTTCCTACAAAAAAACATTCGCCATTAATGAACTAAAGTCATATACTTCAACTCATATATAATTAAGATGCAACATGTGACAAACCTGTGACACATTAACATATCCGAAATATCCACAT